>JWZX01001762.1:0-26685 GCA_001275005.1 Chrysochromulina tobinii | reverse complement strand
CACGGCCGATGCAGAAAAGATTCGGTCTGAACGCCTAGGGGAAAAACCTGTAACCACGGTCGCTGCTCTGGGGCAGGGAAATGCAAGGCGGGGACGCCACCCTCCCTCCCTCGTCCGAGCTCCGACCCGGTCCGCTCGGACCCGTCTCGCGCGGCGCGATAACGCCACCCGGCACACGAGCACTTGCCTCGTGCACTTCTCGACAACGTGCCACAGTTGCCACTTTCGCACCTCCTCCCGCTCCCCGCTCGGCCCCCGGCTGAAACTTAGAACTTCGGACGAACAATCAGTTTCACACGGGGAGTTGCGAAAATGCCGAATGGTAAGAATGGCGCATCCTGGGCCGGCACTCTTGATCGCGCCATGTATTCATAACATGTTCAACCGCGCTTTCTATTCGAACTGAGTTCAAAATCAGGTGGTCAGGTGGTGGGGATAGTGTGTGAATCCAGAATCAAAGAACACCTCCTCCTAAACCCCCTTTGGGTCAATAATCGGTCACTCTCGCTTACCACGTAGTTTGTTAGCTCACGATGTACATGTACAGAGTTTAGTACAGAGTACACACAGACTGAGCGCTCAGTTGTCAGTTCAGAATTCTTGAGCACGCCATGACGCGCGCCAGTACCCAGTTTGGCACCTGTCGGGAAATTGCGTCGCGTATAGAGTACATCTGTACCCGCGGTATGGTTGTTGGAACTGGGTTTGGATGGTTGTGAGGTTCGTCTGTGTGGTCTGTGTACCTTTGTGCGTCCGCGTGTCCCGTGTGTCCCGTGTGTGTCCTGGCTCCCCCCGGTGTCTTTTTACCGGTAAACATACTCCGAAACGGAAAAGTTGCGCGAGAGAGAGAGAGGGCGTTCGCGTTGCTGGCGTTCTTTGTGGACGTCGATGTCGGCGTCCTCGCGCCCGTGCTACTGCTTTGACACGTGTAGCCTAGCCTCGGCGAATGCCTTTCTACGCAAACTTCCCGAATCCGTAAAATCTGCCAACTCTATATGGTGGCCTTATCTGCGAGCTGTGTACGGCGACCGTGTAAAGTTGCCATTTGATATGACATCGATGACGTTCTTCTATCACAACGACGAATCGTGGCGCGAGCTTCATGCGGATGTGGAGTGGCCGATGGCCTCGTGTCGGGGCCCACCCGAGCCGGTTCAGCCGAAGTCAGTCATGCAAATCTACGAAAAAGCGAAAGCCGGCTGGCCAGGACAAGCGGCATGGTCGTCAAATCTGAAGGAGGCAGGCGCCACATGGGTTCGTCCAGAACCGTCCTTGCGCAAGTGTCCCCATGAAGCCTGTTTACGCTGGTCCGCTGAAGCTGCGCCGAGCGCGTCACACCGGCCAAGGACTGTGCTCCAGCTCTTTGTGATGCCCAACGTGCAAACTCGTAACACCCGTGGCACTGTGGTGATCGACAGCGACCTTGCGCACGAGCGCACGCCAGAGCTGCTCGCTCAATCGCACTCCTGGGTGGAGGTGATGCGCATGCATTCGAGCGACCGGGCGGGCGAAGCAGGATTCGAGGGGACGGACGGAACGGGCTGCTGGTTCTTCTATGCGCGTGGCAGCGGCATCTGGCTGAACACCGGCCGCTCGATCGGCGCGCTGAACCAGAGGGCGCTCATCAGGACGATCGACGAGCAGCTCTCGAATCGATCGAAGGTTGGCGAGGCGGCTGCCCAGAGCCTCACGCATAAGGAGCGCTACCCGTTGCAGGCGAACCTGCTCGGCTTCGACTCGGTGCAGATGGGCGGCGTCGGCGGTGCTCATGCGCAGCTGGTGGCCACGCATCAAGCCTGCATGGGCCAAGCGAGTCCGATCAAGACCTGCCCGCCCATGCCACTGCGTGCTGGGCCCACCGGCTGGCTGCGGCCGTGCAATTGCAACGACACAGAGCATGTCTTGAACTGCCACGCCGACACACCGGCAACTCATAGCCAGCGGCGTGCCAAGCCGTTAGCCGTCACCACCCTCTTGAGCATCGACCGAAGCACCTCGAAGCAGGGACCACCGTCGCCGCGCGCTGCCCTCATCCTCAGTGGTTTCCTGGCCGGCACGTGCTCATTTCCGGGTGGTAAGATGCCTGTTTCTGGGGGTCAGGGCGAAGCGATGACCGGGGTCAAGGCACTGCTACAGCAGGTGGGTTGGTGCCGCGAAGCGTTCGCGAATCGGTGTGATGTCTTCTTGCACTCGTGGTCGACTGTGCGCAAGGCGAGGGCATTCTACGTGCACGGTGACGGTCTCACCAATTATTCGAAAGCCTTTGCGGCGGTCAACCGCACAGGCCAAGACGCCACGCCCGACCAAACGCAAGAACCACCCTCATGGCCTTGCGTCGAGAAGCTCAGCAGTCTGCTACCTCTGACAGCGGCATCCATTGAGACGCAGCTCCCGCCAAGCCCCGAGCGGCTGGCAGCGGAACGTCCGTGGGGCGTCTTCGGCGAGAACCTGATCAACATGCGCAAGCAGATGGCGAGCGCGCAGGGGTGCCTCGAGCTGATGGCTCGTCACACCTCGGTGTCGGGCGTCGAGTACCACGCCGCGGTGCGACTTCGGGCCGATCTTGGCGATCGGCGGTGGGCGGGCAAGGCTGGCGTCTTCATCGAGCCTGCTGGCTGGCGAACGGTACGGCGCCGAGCTGACGCACTCGTGCAAGGCAAGCTGTCGACCGAGGGACGCATCGAGATCGTCACGTGCGGCCACCCCAGGGTGAAGCACACCGATTTTTGTCAGTGGAGCGTGCCGCCTAACCCGATTCGACAGATGGTGGAGGCACTCAACGGGCCGTCCTTTGACGACGTCGTGTACGGCGGCGAAGGTTGCGCCGGCTTTTTGAGCAATGCGAGCTTCCCGCCGGCACAGGCCCCGAGCCCCTTGTTCCCGAACGGCAAGACGAGCAAGATACCTCTCTTCAGCGAGAATGTGCTTTTCTGCGCGATGCGCGCCGCCGGAGTGAAGCCGAGCGGCATCGATGATAGGCGATCGCATGCTTTTTGAAGGGTCGGGAAATGAGGTCATGCCATCCATGTGGTTGTATCGCCTGTTCACAGTCTAATAACATGTTCACAGCTTTCTTGAAATGTTCACAGCTTAACCCCCAAGTCAAGTCAAGTCTATACATAAACAACAGACAACCATACGGAAGCCTATCGAATGTGCTCCGGAAGCCAGCAGGGGAGGACGGGAGTAGGCGGAGATGACGGAAGGGGTCCATCTAGAGGCGACACGTCATAAATGCTGACATACGTGCCCTCGGAGAACAAGTAGGTGAGAAGTAACGGGCCGATCTCGAGCCGATGAGCGCCACTCTTACGCCGAAGAGGAAATCGGCTCGAGATCGGCCGTGGTGTCAAGCATAAAATGGGGGGATTGGGGGAGAGAAAGAGGGGACATAAACGCCTCGACCGAAGAGCTCGAGGCCGGTCGGCGCCGCCCGCCGCGTCACGCTCAAACATGTAGAGGGTATGTAGAGGGAGCACGATGGGATCAATCCGGCTGCGCAAGCGCTGCTAATCCCCCGGTAGTAACAAGTGGTCGGCCGCAGCCAATGAGGCCAATGAGGGAGCACGTTGGGATCAATCCGGCTGCGCAAGCGCTGCTAGTCGCCCTAGTCCCCCGGTAGTTCATGTCGCCTTGTAGCCGTACTTGTCGTTCCGCTTGCGCTGTCCAGCTTGTGAGCCTTGTACTCCTTTCTCCCTTGATCGACGCCATCGACGCCACACCTGTATGTCGCGAGCGCGCGCGCATGCGTGAGATAGAGGACGGGGTGTGTGGCGCGCACCGCGGAAACGCCCTCGACCACTCTTGCCGCCGCCGCGCCAGCCGCCCTCGTTGCCTGGCCAAAATCGATTGACGTGCCCTTGTCAAGCCCAAAACGCCAAAAAACTCGTCGGAGAAGGGCCGCGCGCGCTCGACGCGCGGCGCCGGCGGACGCCAGACCCTACCGACACCTTGGCCCATCGGAGCAGCCCTCGCGCAGGCCCCCGACCGCTCCCGTCGTCGGCCTGGAGCGGTGTTGCATTGCCGTATCCGCGGATACAGTAGACTTCCTGAAAAGGCACGATGTTGAAGCCCCGGTGCGCCGCGATGATCAAGATCAAGAAGATGGGGATGATGCCCCGACTCGGGGCTATCCAGTGGTGCCGGTTGCGCCGAGATCTGCCCTCCCGATCGCTCGCGCCAGCGATGGGCACCAAAGGCGGCGGAAAGGCGACCGCCATTTTGAATCACTTGACTTGACTTAACTTGACTTGACTTGACTTGACTTGACTTGACTTGACTTGACTTGACTAGGAAACTCTGGTTGAAACATGTATGAGCGCGAAAGAGAAATGAAGCGTCGTTGCACGGACGAAGAGGACGGCGCGGAGGGTGGCGAAGACGGCGAGGAGGACGAGGAGGAGGAGGAGGACGAGGATGAGGACGGCAATCGCCTGACCATCTGTCAACACACGCTGGAGGATGAGTTAGCTGGATATGGCTTTGAGATCGAGCTTCGACGCCATTACGAATTCAAGTCTGTGGTGGAGATCAGCGTGTCGATTACATACGAAAAGCACGCGGTCGGTCGCCTGAAAGGCTTGGTGATCGACCGAAACTTCCGTCCGCGTTGGCAATTTCACGAGCTGTGCGATGCAGAGTCGCAGGAGCTGCAGGAAATGAGCGTCTGCTTCTGCAATGACGATGGCTCGCTTCGCTACAAGGACCTGGATGGCCTTACCGAGGAGCAGGATGGCGCCGCGTCGCAAGGAGGTTTCCTTCAGATCGAGCTCGTCTCCATCTCCGAGGCGCACCGCCGCAAAGACCTCGGCGTTCGTTGCGTCAAAACGCTCCTGGAGTGGCTCAATACCCGAGATGCACGTCAATGCCAGGAGCATGATGAGGCGTCGCGCCTACCGAGAGGTGACATGGATGGCTTGATGGGATGGCTCGCGCCTCGAAATACGTGCGTGCGTGCTGGCTGGACTCTGGCGGTGTTGCAGCCAGGTCTGGAGAACACGCCAGAAGATCATGCCTGCTTGCGGGAGGAGCACAGGCGAGAGATCGAGGGAGAGGAGGCCAGTGCGGCCGATCAAGCGCGCGAGGCCGAGCGTATGGCGCAGCAAAAGGCGGCGCGCCGAAAAGTGGCGCAGCAATGGGCAAGGCTTGGGTTCCGGCAGGCGAAATTCGCCAGCGAGTTCTGGTACGTCACACCGAGTCGTCTGGGGCTGCTGAGCAAAGAGGAAGTCTCTGGCCTGCTGATCACGGAGACCCCCGAGCGGCAGCCTGTTGCAGAGCTCGACGCGCCGCTCATTTCATACCTGCGAGAGGCCAAAGATGTGCCCCTCGCCAACTTCGAGGCGGACGTGCGCCGCCTCGTGGCAAGCGGCGCCAGTCTCAACAGGTGCCACGTGCTCATCCATGATGACCGCTGACGACCTCTGATGACCTCTGATGACCTCTCTCATCAGGTGCCACGTGCTCATCCATGCGGTGATGAATGGTCTGACATCTGAGGCGCACCTTGGGCTGCTAGTGCGCCTGGGCGCCGTTCCGAGCGACGCAGACGAGTTTGGCCAAACCGCCCTGCACGCGACGGCGAAGTTCATAGGCCGTCAAAAGGCAACGCGAGAGAGCGCCGTCGTCGCCGCAAACACTCTCGTCGGCCTCGGTGCCAGCTGCTCTGTGAAAGATGTCTACGGCCACACGCCCCTCGAGTCTGCCCTGAAGCAGATTCGTCACTTTGCGGACTTCGACGGCGAATACGGCGGCCTGAGTGCGCGCCACTGGCAGCCTGGGCGTGACGACGAGAAAGAGGCGTATGAGCTCCTGCTTGCCCTCCTGGACCCCACCCAGCGCGCTGCGCTCGTCTTTGGGGTGCTCACACCGCGCCAAAACCACCGGCTTCGCTTCTACACCGAGACCAAAGGCGATATGGCACGCGACGCGGCGCCGGAGTTCCAGTCACGCATGCCGCTGCCGTCGGAAGACATGGAGTGGCAGGTCCCTGATGACCTCTGATGACCCCTGATGACCCCTGATGACCTCTGATGACCTCTGATGACCCCTGATGACATGGAGTGGCAGGTCCCGCTGTGGGAATACATTCCACAGAGCGTCCGAGGTGAAGAGGTGTACAAGAGCTTCGTGTACGGCTGGATCCAAGTCTTGGAAGCGATCAAAGAGATTCACAGCCCACAGGACAGCGCCCGCCACGCACCTGCTCTACCGACGGTCGACGCCATCACGCGGGAGCTCGTGCAAGGGCGTTACCGTTACGACCACCGCTACACTGACTTCTTCTTCCGCAACGGCGGGAAGGTCGAATACGCGATAGATGGTCTGCTTGACCTCGCCGAGGAGTCGGAGGACCTCGAATGGCTGATTGCTGCTGATGACTCTCTGATTGCTTTCCTCATCAGGTCTGCTTGACCTCGCCGAGGAGTCGGAGGAGTTCTTCGACCTCTATTTTGGAGACGGAGCAGATGAATTGCAATTGGACGGGGGCGACGAGTACAAAGCTCTTCCCGAGCACCCGCTTGATGACGCGTGGCACTTCGTGCGCTACCACTTCCTGATAGACCTCTGAGGACCTCTGAGGACCTCCGATGACCTCTGATGGCCTCTAATTGCCTCCCTCATCAGGTGCGCTACCACTTCCTTGGCCCAAAGGGCAAGGTGCCGAAAGGCCCCTTTCACTGAGGTCGGCGAGGCTTACAACTGTATAAAGTGCTTGGATTGTCCAAATTTGGATCGACGCCTGAGGTCGGCGAGGCTTACAACTTAATACAACTGTTGCTGCTCGCGCATTTGAGATTCCTGTCTCGAAGCGCTCGATGCGCATGAGGTCGTTCTCTTTCGAGAGAGGTGTGTGCACGCGCCGAGAGCCTCGAGTCTCGAGACGGAGAGACGCCGAGAGCCCGAGACCCAACGCGATAGTAAGCCTGGTCTAGCTTGAGCAGGGACCGGGTTGTCGCGCTCACAAGGCTGCTTGTGTTGCTTTGATGAACCACACAAATTCAAAACTACTCGCATCTCTGATTCATTCGCGCCGTGTCGAGCGCTAAGACTGTCTCGATGCAGACCCGTGTCGTGTACGCGGCCGCCGGCATGGCCGTGCTGCTCACGCTCGTCTACCGCACGGCATTTGCGAGCTTCGAGAGCGCGAGCCTCACTAGCTGGGCCTCCTCCGGTCGGATGGCCAACCAGCACGCCGTCGTCTCCGAGGTGCCTCCGCGGCCGACGTGGGAGGAGGCGCAGCACTTCCTGCACCCGATGAAGCACGGCGGCGAGCCCGCGACAGCGCTCAAAGCAGCGGCAGTAGTGGCGCCCACGGTGTCGATTGGTGGCGTCGCCGACCAGTCCGAGTTGGTCGCGTCGGCCGTCCAGACGGTCGTGGCGGCGGCGGCGACAGTGGCGGCGGCGACAGTGGCGGCGGCGACGGAGCCAGCGACGACAGACGCTCCCGCGACGCTGGCAAACTTGCCAGCGTGGATGCTGCCAGAGGTCTCGGGTCGCGCGCTGGCGCTGAATGAACCGGCCAAGCACGCGCTCGCGGCCGTCGAGCCACGCGGCACCACCATCCACTTCACGTTTGGCACTTCCGTCATGATGGATTTCGTCAAGAATTGGCTCCACTTTGCCCAAAAGGCCGGGCTGTGAGTGCCACCTGATTGCGCCTGATTGCATCTGCGCGCTGCGTTGATTGACTTCCTCTCTGACGGCGGCTGGCCCTCGTCCTAATTGGGCACCTTCCCTAATTTGGCAGCACTCCGCTGCTTGTTGGCGCGGCGGACCTCACGTTGCTGAAGGCGTGCTCCGAGATGCGCGTACCTGCCGCGGGCATCATCCCTGAGCTCGACGTGTGGACGTACCAGGCGCGCTGCTGCTGAGGACTCCTGATTGCATCTGAGGTGCTCCTGATGACTCCTGATTGCATCTGAGCTGCTGCTGAGGACTCCTGATTGCGCCCGAGTCCTGCTGCTCATGACTGAGCTCGATGTGTGTGCACGTACCCTACCTAATTTGGGCATTCCACAGCGCAAGCCGAAGCAAGCGGAGGTGTACGAGATGAAGTCGAACTGGGGTTACATTCGACACCACAAGTGAGGGGGGGTGGCCCTGATGATGGCCTCGGATGGCCTCGGATGGCCTCGGATGATCTCGGATTGCCTCGGATTACCTCTGATGACCTTTGATGACCTTTGATGACCTCTGATCGCCTCGGATGGCCTCCCTCATCAGATCCGACTTTCTCGAGATGGGGTTAGTCAAAGTGGCCTTTTTGTGGGAACTGCTCGCCGTCGGCTTCAGCGTCCTCATCTCCGATCTCGACGTGGTCTGGCTCAATGGCCACTGGCAGCGCTGGATGACCCATTCGGACCCGACGCACCCGGCAGTGCCCGAGGCGGCGCTCATCGCTGCGGCCGACGTTCTCGTCACCACCGACGGTCTCGATGTGCGCCAAGACGCACGCGGAGGCCTCGCAGGCATCATTGAGCTCAACACCGGCGTCGTGTACTTTCGTCAAACGGTGGGCGCCAAGGCGATGGTACAGAGCTGGCGCAAGGCGATGCTTCATCAAAAGGGGCGACCGGACCTGACGGAGAATGTCAATGACCAGAGCCTGTTCAATCAGGTTCGTCGAGTGGAGCCTGACGAAACCTCAGTGGGCCTCTGATGGAGCTTGATGGGGCCTGATTGAGTTCAAGACCCGTAGGAATCCTAATTAGGCTCTTTGAGCCTAATTTGGGGATTGGCTCGCCTAATGAAGCCTGATGGGCTCGCCTAATGAAGCCTGATGGGCTCGCCTAATGAAGCCTGATGGGCTCGCCTAATGAAGCTTGATGGGCTCGCCTAATGAAGCTTGATGGGCTCGCCTAATGAAGCTTGATGGGCTCGCCTAATGAAGCTTGATGGGCTCGCCGCTCTGTGCTCTCAGGTGGGAGCGACATAGGTACCGGTAGCTGATGACCTCTGATGACCTCTAATTGCCTCCCTCATCAGGTGGTGCGTGGGAGCGACATTGGTACCGGTAGCTGGGCGCTCACGAGCTGGGCCAAAGAGTTACTGCGAGAGAACATCTCGCTGCCCGAGAGTGCAATCTCGAATCTCGTCGATGGGGTGCGGCGGGTACACCGCTCGGTGAGCGGGCACAAGCCGTGCTTACCCGGGTCCTGATGAGCCCTGATGACCACTGATTGCCTCCACCATCAGGTGAGCGGGCACGAGCCGTGCTTACCTGGGTCCTGATGAGCCCTGATGACCACTGATTGCCTCCACCATCAGGTGAGCGGGCACGAGCCGTGCTTACCTGGGTCCTGATGAGCCCTGATGACCACTGATTGCCTCCACCATCAGGTGAGCGGGCACGAGCCGTGCTTACCTGGGGAGGGGTGTAAGATGGTATCGTTCACGTATGGGACTTTGCCCATTCGGCCATTCACGGGAGGGCACACGTGGTTCAATCAGAACGTGCAGGTGCACGCTCGCTGAGTACCCCTGATGAGCCCTGATTGAGCCCTGACTGACCCTTAATTGACCTCTGATTGCACCTCTGATGACCACTGATTGCACCTCTCGATGGCAGGGCATGGAGGGGCACGAGCTGCCTCAGAATGAACCCATCACCGTCCACTTCACGTTCCAATTCGGCGATACGAAAGACTACCCGCATGGGAAGCGCCAACGCGCCAGAGAGGCGGCGCTCTGGGCTGTCGACCCGCCCGAGTAGGCTGATGACCATTGATGATCGCTGATGGCCGTTGATTGCCTCCCCCATCAGAGAGGCGGCGCTCTGGGCTGTCGACCCGCCCGAGTAGGCTGATGACCATTGATTGCACCACTGATGATCGCTGATGATGACCTCTGGGCTGTCGACCCGCCCGAGTAGGCTGATGACCATTGATTGCACCACTGATGACCGCTGATGATGACCTCTGGGCTGTCGACCCGCCCGAGTAGGCTGATGACCATTGATTGCACCACTGATGACCGCTGATGATGACCTCTGGGCTGTCGACCCGCCCGAGTAGGCTGATGACCGCTGATGATCGCTAATGAGGACCGCTGATGCTGGCTCGTGATTGCCTCTGAGTGCCGCGAACTGCCTGCTTCATCAGGTATTTCACCGAGGGCGTCTTTGTGGCCCTCGATGGCCCGACCTACGACGATGCGTACAAGGCGCGAGTGTACAAGCGATTCCCCGAATGGTCTCCGCAGCGCCATATGTTCATGGACGCGCCGCAGCGGCAGGCGGTGCGTGGCCTCCGAGTGCTTGCATGCTAGTGCCCACCACGGCGCCATCCGGCCTCTGAGTGCCTCCCTGCTCGGGCTCGGGCACTGCGCGTGCATGCAAGTGCTCACCACGACGCCATCGCTCCTCTCTCTTCACAGGTGCGCGACCTGCTGGGGCTCTCGCGTGCAATCGAGGGGAGCATCACAGTGCTGCCTAAGCTCTGGTGCCACTGCGACCGTTACTGGAACTTCCTCACGCGCTGCCGCATGCCGATGCTCCAACACATGGAATTGCCTTTTGGATGCCCGATGGACTCATTGTGCGTCTTGATGGTCACTGATGAGCCATGATTGCCGCGTGATGACCTCTTGACTGGCTCCGATGGCCTCTTGATGAGCCCTGATTGCCTCCGATGGCCTCTTGATGAGCCCTGATTGCCTAATATGGCAGGTACGACACGATGCGATGGAACACCAAAGGCGTCAAGTTCCGTGAGCACACGTTCCTTCAGAACCCAAACGTGCCTGCCGTCATGAAGCAGAACACGGTCACTGTCAGCGTGGGCTCGCGCGGCGAGGATGTGCCCGCGACAGCGTCCAACCAGACGCACGTGAGGCTCCCGTACGGCACGCCGTTCACAGCGGTCAAGGCAGCCGTGTTCACAGCGAACCCGAGCGTTCGCGTCATCAAGATTTCGAACCTGCACCTGCGCCGGCTCTGCCGTTGGCTTGGGTCGCGCCGCCTGCAGGAGGACTTTAATCGGCTCATCATGTGCGCGACTTGATTGCGACTGGATTGCGATTGGATTGCGATTGGATTGCGACTGGATTGCGATTGGATTGCGATTTGATCGATGGACTATGGAGATGCCTCTTGAGGTCTTCTGAGTGCCTCTGAGCGCCGTTGAGTGCCTCTGAGTGCACTTAATTGCCTCCCTCATCAGGTACATTTTGACCGAGTCGAGCCGGTATTGCCCGAATGAGGACTTTGGTGGTTACGGCGCCCGAGCCTTCGATTGGCAGAACCCGTTCACGGCGTACAACTGCACGTGGGGTTTCGTCAGCCCCGCGCCCTTCCCGCTCGAGGAGGGGCAGTGCGCCGTGACGGAGCGCGCCTCGTCAAGCGGCGGCTCCGGAGCTCGAGGCCAGATTTCGGTCGATACGCGCGAAGTGTCCACTGGCATACTCGCCACTGATTGCCACTGATTGCCACTGATGGTCACTGATGGTCACTGATTGCCTCCCTCATCAGGTCGATACGCGCGAAGTGTCCACTGGCATACTCGAACGCGATAACTCGACAACGTGCCCTCGCCAGGTGAGTGCCACCCTAATTACCCGAATCACGCGAATTAATCGCGACTTCCTCGACTTGCCCTAATTGCCCTAATTGCCCTAATTGCCCTAATTGCCCTCGCCAGATGCTCTGTGACTACAACACGCTGCCCGACGGCCGTATCACCAAGCCAATCACGTGGTGCAACATCGAAGGGTACGGCTGCCTCTGATGACCTCTGATGGCCCCTGATGACCTCTGATGGCCCCCTGATGGCACCCCTCATCAGTTACAATGGCATGCGTAGCGAGTATCTGCCGATCACGCGTGCGATGCTCTCTAAGATGCCTGGGGGGCGATGCACCTACCCTCCGGGCGACGTGCCGGGCATGCTCGGATTCGATCGGAATGGACAATACGTGGGCGGCGATCGACCCACCTTTTGAACACCTTTTGAGAGCCTTATTTTTGCCTGTGGTGTATTCGATGCGACCACGGGCGAGCGCGCGGCCGGCACGGCGTCGGCTGCGGCGAGCGCGTCGGCCGGTCGCACGCCCGGCGGCCTGAGGCTTTGCGTGCAGGTCGGCCAGCTCCTTCGGCCAGCTCCTCCGAACATGTCGGTCTCCTCGTCGGGCGCGTGTACGATGACCGCGAGCCAGCTCGGCTAAAAAATTACAGAACTTTCAGATTTTCACCAACACAAAGCGCCCCCGCCCAACTGCCACACTCCTCACACTCGTCCAGACACACGATTTTGATGCTCTGTCGCCGTGCGACCTCGGCATCTCGTTGTACGTGGCCACGTCTCAACCTTATCTCAACCTGGGCCAGACGACAGGCCATGTCGCATCATGCGATGCGGGCCAAGCTCAGGCCAAGCTCAGGTCTGAGCTCAGGTCAAGAGACAAGCGCCATGTCAAGCGCCAACGGACTCATAAAGGGACTCAAGGCAGCTTCCCTAAGCTTCCCAGCAATAACAGCAAGTTGCATCTCGACTATCTCGACTATCTCGACTTAATCTCGACTCACGGCAGCTTCCCAGCAAGTTGCATCTCGACCCACGTGCGATCTCGCGTATCAAAGAAAGCGGCGCCGTTCCACACCGCCGGCGCCCTCATGTGGACATTGGGCAGGTCATGAGCAGCGCCGTGGTGAGCACGGTGGTCATGGGCAGCATTATGCGCGGCGTGTCGCGGTGGAGGGTTTGGCGGAGGCGACCGCGCGACCGTCCTCGCTGGCTCATAATGAGGCTCATACATGTAATGAGGCTCATCATGTTGAGGCACATAATGAGGCGCCCGCACTTCCACAATGGCAAATTTGCCTCCGTTCGGCAAGTACATCAGCGTGGAGTCGCGCCGCATGGCCGCGCGCGCCGGCCGTCGCTGCTGAAAGAAAGAGGACGCCGAGACTCGATGTGCGTGCCGGTTGGGCGTCGTGCTGAGCGCGTGCCGGTTGGGCAGGTAGCCTGCGCGCTCAGCACGACGCCCGGCCGCCTCGCGCGCCATCAAGGCCTCCGCCATCGCCTCGCGCTCGAGCGTCTTCTCCATCGCATCGAGCTTCGCGCGCGCCGCCTCCTCCACCTGCACCAGCTGCAGTCGTGCCGTGGTCACTTCTGCCTCCGCCTTCCCCAGCTGCAGTCGTGCCGTGGTCGCTTCGGCCTCCGACCGACGCCGTTCGGTCTCCGCGGTCGCGAGTGACGAGGCGAGCTGCGCGAGGAGCGCCTGCGTCTCGGCCTCCTGAGCCGCCGCGTCGCGGGCTCGGGCCTCGTGCACCGCCCGCAGCTCCATCTCGAGCCGCGAGATCTCGCCGCTGAGCACAGACGTATCGAGTCGGCGCGCCTGCATCGTCGAGTCGAGAAGCTCGCGCACCTCCTGCAGTGGGGCCGGGTACTCAGGTGCGGGCGACTTGGACCGCCCACTGACCCGCCCACCCTGTGGGGACTTGGGCCGCCCACTGACCCGCCCACCCTGTGGGGACTTGGGCCGCCCACCGACCCGCCCACCCTGTCGGGGATTTGGAGCGGCCGGGTGACTCTGCCTTGCGCAGCGGCGACTTTGCCTCATGCACGCGCCGCGGCGACTTGATGGTCGAGCCCCCACGATACCCATCCCCACGAGGCGAGCTGGCGACGGGCGACTTTGGCCGCGTCTTCATAGGCGAGACGCTCGGCGAGCGTGCTGCGAGCACAGCCGCCGCAAACTTGTTCTTTTCCTTGGTTGACGCAGGAGTGCCCTTCAGCGGCGTCGGCGGAGTCAGTGGTCGTGGGGTGGACGTGCTCGGGCTCAGCGACAACGTTGGAGGCGTATAGTGCACCCCGGGTATCGTCGTCGGAAAGCTGACGCGAGGTCGGGGGCTGCTGCAGGGCGGCGTCCCACACTTGGAGCTCTTCGACTTGGAGCCCGTGATGGTGCGCGGAGAGCTCGGCAAGGATCGTGTCGGCATTGCGAATCGTCTGTTAGGGGACAGGCAAAGTACGACGGCGCGCTTGAGTCAGCGACATCGTGCACGTGATCTGTTTTTTTCGAGCATGGGTCGTCTTGACGTTTCGTCATGAGAAGTCGTTGTGCATGCAGAGTGAGACTTGTTTTTTGAAAAAAAACGTGTTTTTTAGAAAAAAACGAAACAGGCCGGACCGCTCTCACGTGGCCACATGAATCTCATGCTCGATCGCAACCATGCGGCGCTAACACGCACCTCCACTTTAGCACCCAACATGCACTTCTCGATTCTCCCTTTTCCTCTTAGCGCCACCTTAGGCGCCTCCCGCCGAGGTGCTGCGTTGTAGCAAGGCCCTTTCGATCGCCGGCGATCGCTCTCTCCTCGCGGATGCCACCGTACTGTAGACATGGATGCAAAATCACGGCAGTCCCTCGTGGCTTTTCTAGCGGTGGAGACAGGGCGCCCTCTGCCCCTGTTCTCGCGGCCGTTGAAGCAGACGCACGGTGCATCGCCAAAGGGCAACACGCTGCCCTGCACGATGCAGAACGCGACACTCGGTGCACGGGGAGCCTCACCGCGTGAGGTCGCGCATGCTGAGCAGCGGTGGCGCATGCACGGTGTGGGAAGACAAACCCCCGCAGAGGCAGCGCCACCGCTCATGGGGGGAAGGCACGCTTCTTGCGGCTGGTCCGAGGGAGGCTCGCAGCTACTTGACGTAGCAGGGGCACTTGAACGTTTTCTCAAAGCATTCTTCCAGAGCGGCTGCTTGTAGGCTGCTTGCTGCAACGCCACGTCGAGTCGCCACACCTCCACTCCCAGAAACAGACCCTGAGCACGAGCTAGGCCGAGAAGGGTGACGTCGAACTCGAGGGCGCCTGAGTTGGTGTCGCAGGGGCAGAGGGCGCCCTGTCTCCGCCGCACATGCTGCCTTGCTGGCCTCTCTTCGCTCTTGTTCGTCGCAGTGCGCATCAAACGGCCAACGGGTCGACGAGGCATGGCTGTGAGGCCTAGAAAGCCACACGAGCCGAGCGGTGCGAAAGGCTAGGGGTTCGAATCATTCAGGGGAGCTCCTATGCAGGAACGACATAAACCGTTTTTTTCCTTGATCGTGCATAAATGTAGAGTGGTACCGCCAGTGGTGCCATCAAAATCACGAGTGGTGCCATCAGTGCCATCTTGACTGTTTCCGAGCGAGCAGCGCGACGCTCCTCTTCTGCGCGAAGTGCTGCCTCCTCTTCTGCGCGAAGTGCTGCGGCCGCCTGCGCGGCCGCCTGCGCGGCTGCCCGAGCGCGACGCTCCTCTTTAGCGCGAAGATCAGCGGCTGACAGTTCCGCGGCGGTCGCAACGGTGCACTTGAGCTGCGGCGCCTCAACCCAAGCAGCAGCACCGCCCGCGCTCGCCTTCCATGTCTTAGTGCTCACGTCGGGCGAAGCTGCAGCTGAGTCTGTTAGGTCCAGGAAGCCCTTGTTCTGACCAAGTAGCGACTCAGGCTGCCCCACCCAGCAATTTCCATCGAACGCAATCCAGCGAGTTCCATCGCTCGTGTGCTGATACGCGGGCCGGCCGTTGACAAGCTTGCCGACGACGAGACGGTACGTGCCCGGGTACTTGGCCGCTTCGCCAGTCAGCGAGCCGCCCTCGAGCTTGAGCCCGGGCGGCGGCGGCGGCGGCGGCTGCGGCGGCGGCGGGGGCTGCGGCGTGGGCTTGGCAGGTCTCGCCGGGGGCTGCGGCGTGGGCTGCGACGGTGGCGACTGCGGTGCCGGTGCCGGCATCGCGGGCGTCTTCGGTGCCCCCCCACTTCCTGTCCGCTTTCCGTTCAAGTCGAGGATGACATCGACCGTTTCTGTCTGCCGGCACTGCACCATGATGAGCTGGTTTCCGGCGTCGAAGCTATCGACGACCTCAAAGCACAAGTTCGGGGGGAAGAGTATTTCGTTCTCTCCTGGAAACAGAGAAAAGTCCCGAATGTCGCGCCCAGAGCTCTCAGCCATCTTGATGGTCATGAGCGTGCGCGGACCCGACTGGCCCAAGAAAGTCTGCATCACTCCCTGCGTCGTGGCAGTCGAGGTGAAAGACGGCCATGTGAACTCGAAGCCCTCGGTAAGCTCAATCGCTAAGTCGTCCGGGCTCGTTTTGCAGCCGCGAAAGACGGTGGCCTCGGTCGAAGGCGGCAGCTTGCGAAGTGCGTGAAGCAAGAGCCAGATATAATCGCGCCATGGGTGGACGGCAGCCCTCACTTTATTGCGCAGGGCGAGATTGAGGACATAGTAGAGGGACGTCTCGCGCGGAATCTCTTCCATAGTATAGAGAACGATCGCGGTGCACTCGTCGAGTGTAACGTCTGGGTGCTGCGCCTGAGCACGTTTGGCTTGTTTGCGTGCCATCTTCACCGAGCGACCAGTTGACGGATGAAGATGCGGGAGCGTGGCAGAATGGGGCATGAGAGCTACCTCGAGAGACGGCAGTGGAAGATTTGCCGGAAAGAGGCCCGAGAGCGGTGAGCGCTGGGCGCCGTCTTCGAGCGCCATGTCGAGAAGTCGGCTGCCGGAAGCATCGATCGACATTCCGCTTTTCCAACCTCTCCGACTCGCGTCTCCGATCCGACGGCTATCCACGGGTAAGCACACATTCCGATACCACTTCTGTCTCATTCACACACAAGACCAGAGACTTCCTATAATGAGTGAAAGGAGGAGGAGGAGGAGGAGGAGGAGGAGAATCGGAGGAGACCAGAGGAGAAGACAAAGATTTGCAATTCTTGAGAAAGGGTCAGTTGAATCGACACACAAGGTACCGAGCTACCGACCAGCCACTACCACGCAAAAACACTGCCACGCAGTGGTCGCAATTCTTGCACGGTGTGTCGATTGTATCACTCGCCCGCGCTGCCACCATCAGCATGACCACCGTCGCTCCCGCCCACGCCTCCGCTAGCGTCTCCAAGTTTGTCGTTCAAGAGTTACATGTACTTTCTGACGCAACTCGCCTCTACGACTTGGATAGACGATCGTCGCTCCCGCAAGCGCAGTACGTCGCCAGTCCACCACTCCGCGACCCCAATCGAGCACACGAGCGCGTGCACCTAGCAAACGAGTTGCTCGCCTGCCTCCTTGGACCCTCTTCTGACAGAGCGCTGCTGTCCTCTCGTTGCAGGCAGCCTGGCACGCGCAGACAACGAGCGAGCAGAGTGGTGAGCAGGCAGCGTGGTCATGCCGCCTGGATTCCCGCCGCCGCCTCCAAACATGCCTCATGGCTGGCCGCCGCCGGGCATGCCGCCGCCGGGCATGCCGCCGCCGGGCATGCCGCCGCCGGGCATGCCGCCGCCAGGCATGCCGCCGCCGGGCATGCCGCCGCCGGGCATGCCGCCGCCAGGCATGTTCCCTCCGGGCATGCCGCCGCCCGGCATGCCGCCGCCGGGCATGCCGCTGCGCGCCGGCATGCCGCCGCCCGGCATGCCGCCGCCCGGCATGCAGCCGCCGGCCATGCCCATGGAGCTCGACGCGGAGCACCAGCATCACGAGGAGGAGATGGCGCTGCGCGAGCGCGCGAAGCGGTGGCAGCAGCTCAACGCGCGCCGGTACGCGACGAAGCGCAAGCATGGGTACGTCGAGGCGCCCAAGGAGGACATGCCGCCCGAGCACGTGCGCAAGATCGTCAAGGACCACGGCGACATGACCTCCAAAAAGTTCCGGCACGATAAGCGTGTCTACCTCGGCGCCCTCAAGTACGTGCCCCACGCGGTGCTCAAGCTGCTCGAGAATATGCCGTGCCCGTGGGAGCAGATCCGGACGGTGCCGGTGCTCTATCACATCACGGGCGCCATCACGTTCGTCAACGATGTGCCCAAGGTCATCGAGCCCGTGTACGTGGCGCAGTGGGGCACGATGTGGATCATGATGCGGCGCGAGAAGCGCGATCGGCGCCACTTTAAGCGCATGCGCTTCCCGCCGTTTGATGACGAAGAGCCGCCGCTCGATTACGGCGACAATTTGCTCGATGTCGAGCCGCTCGAGGCGATCCAGATGGAGCTCGATGAGGACGAGGACGCGGCGGTCCTCGAGTGGCTCTATGATGGGCCGAAACCGCTTCGTCACACGAGGTTCGTCAACGGGCCCTCGTACCGGCGCTGGACGCTGCCTTTGCCTATTATGGCGAATTTGCACCGGCTCGCGTCGCAGCTACTCTCGGACCTGTGCGACAAGAACTACTTTTACCTCTTCGACGTCGACTCGTTCGTCACGGCCAAGTCGCTCAACATGGCCATCCCCGGGGGTCCCAAGTTTGAGCCGTTACATCGCGATTTGGAGCAGGAGGACGACGATTGGAATGAGTTCAACGACATCAACAAGGTCATCATTCGGCAGCCCATCCGGACGGAGTACAAGCTCGCCTTCCCTTATTTGTACAACTCGCGACCGCGCGACGTGCGCATGCCGCGGTACCATGAGCCCACCTGCTGCTACGTCAAGACCGAGGACCCCGACCTGCCCGCCTATTACTTTGATCCGGTCATCAACCCCATCTCGGCGCACGCGAGCAGCGGCAACGCGGCCGGCGGCGGCAGCGGCAAAGGCGGCGCGCCGCCGCCGCCGCTCGACGTGGACGATTTCGGAGATGGAGAGGAGCTCGTACTCCCTGTGGAAGCGGCGCCGTTACTCGCGGAGCGACCGTTACACTCCGAGCACACGGCGTCAGCGATCGCGCTGTACTGGGCACCGCGCCCGTTCAACTTGCGCTCGGGCCACACGCGCCGCTCGCTCGACGTGCCGCTCGTCAACGGCTGGTTCCAGGAGCACTGCCCGCCCAACCATCCAGTCAAGGTGCGTTGGTGTCGCTGATCGCCTCGGATTGCCTTGGAGTGCCTCGGATTGCCTCCGATTGCCTCCGATTGCCTCGGATTGCCCACCCGACCATCCAGTCAAGGTGCGCGTCTCGTACCAGAAGCTCCTCAAGTGCTCTGCGCTGCATGCACGTGCTCACCACGACGCCCTCGCTCCTCTCCCCACAGGTGCGCGTCTCGTACCAGAAGCTCCTCAAGTGCTACGTGCTCAACTGCCTGCACGCGCGTCCGCCCAAGGGCCTCAAGCGCAAGTACCTCTTCCCGACGCTCCGGAACACCAAGTTCTTCCAGACGACGGAGCTCGATTGGGTCGAGGCGGGGCTACAGGTGTGTCGGCAGGGCTACAATATGCTCAACCTGCTCATCCACCGCAAGAACGTCAACTACCTGCACCTCGATTACAACTTCAATCTGAAGCCTGTGAAGACGCTCACGACCAAGGAGCGCAAAAAGTCCCGATTTGGCAACGCCTTCCACCTGTGCCGCGAGATCCTGCGGCTGACGAAACTCGTCGTGGACTCGCACGTGCAGTACCGGCTCGGCAACGTTGATGGGTACCAGCTGGCCGACGGGCTGCAGTACATCTTCGCGCACGTGGGGCAGCTGACCGGCATGTACCGGTACAAGTACCGGCTGATGCGCCAGATTCGCATGTGCAAGGACCTGAAGCACCTCATCTACTACCGCTTCAACACGGGGCCGGTGGGCAAAGGGCCCGGCTGCGGCTTTTGGGCGCCCTAATTACCTCCCTGATTACCTCCCTAATTACCTCCCTGATTACCTCCCTGATTACCTCCCTAATTACCTCCCTAATCAGGTGGGCAAAGGGCCCGGCTGCGGCTTTTGGGCGCCCGGCTGGCGCGTGTGGCTCTTCTTCCTGCGCGGGGTCGTGCCGCTGCTCGAGCGCTGGCTAGGTAACTTGCTCGCACGTCAATTCGAGGGGCGTTCGTCAAAGGGGACGGCCAAGACGGTGACGAAACAGCGCGTCGAGTCGCACTACGATCTCGAGCTGCGAGCTGCGGTGATGCACGACATCCTCGACATGATGCCTGAGGGCGTCAAGGCCAACAAGTCGCGCACCATCCTGCAGCACCTATCCGAGGCCTGGCGCTGCTGGAAGGCCAACATCCCTTGGAAGGTGCCCGGTATGCCCGCGCCCATTGAGAACATGATCCTGCGCTACGTCAAGTCGAAGGCGGACTGGTGGACCAACGTGGCGCACTACAATCGCGAGCGCATCCGACGGGGCGCGACTGTGGACAAGACCGTGACCAAGAAGAACCTCGGCCGACTCACGCGCCTCTGGCTCAAGGCGGAGCAAGAGCGCCAGCACAACTACCTCAAGGACGGGCCGTACGTGTCCGCCGAGGAGGCAGTCGCCATCTACACGACGATGGTGCATGGACTGCTTCTGATTGCCTCTGATTGCCTCTGACCGCTTCTGACCGCTTCGAGAGCCATCAGTTCTCCCCGATCTCCCTCATTGCCTCTGATGACCTCTGATGGCCTCCCTCATCAGGTGCATTGGCTCGAGAGCCATCAGTTCTCCCCGATCTGCCTCATCACCTCTGATGACCTCTGATGACCTCTGATTGCCTCCCTCTTAGGTGCATTGGCTCGAGAGCCGCAAGTTCTCCCCGATCTGCCTCATCGCCTCTGATGACCTCTGATGGCCTCCCTCATCAGGTGCATTGGCTCGAGAGCCGCAAGTTCTCGCCGATCCCCTTCCCGCCGCTCTCGTACAAGCACGACACGAAGCTGCTCATCTTGGCGCTCGAGCGACTCAAGGAGAGCTACTCGGCCGCCTCGCGCCTGAACCAATCGCAGCGCGAGGAGCTCGGGCTGATCGAGCAGGCGTACGACAACCCGCACGAGGCGCTCTCGCGCATCAAGCGCCACCTGCTCACGCAGCGCGCGTTCAAGGAGGTGACCATCGAGTTCATGGACCTGTATTCACACCTGATCCCCGTCATCGAGATCGAGCCGCTCGAGAAGATCACCGATGCGTACCTCGACCAGTACCTCTGGTACGAGTCGGACAAGCGCCACCTGCTACCCAACTGGATCAAGCCGGCCGACACAGAGCCGCCGCCACTGCTCGTGTACAAGTGGTGCCTGGGCGTCAACAACCTCAAGGACGTGTGGGACACGTCCCAGGGCGACTGCGTCGTGTGCGTCGAGACTCAGTTCGCCAAGATGCACGAGAAGATCGACCTGACGCTTCTCAATCGGCTGCTGCGCCTCATCATCGACCACAACCTCGCCGACTACATGACCGCCAAGAACAATGTCAACATCACCTTCAAGGACATGAACCACACCAACTCGTACGGGCTGCTGCGCGGGCTGCAGTTCGCGTCCTTCATCGTGCAGTACTACGGACTGATGCTCGACCTCCTTGTCCTCGGGCTCACGCGCGCCTCCGAGATCGCCGGGCCACCCGCGGTGCCCAACGAGTTCCTTACGTTTGGTGACGTGGCGACGGAGAAGCGACACCCGATCCGGCTCTACTGTCGCTACATTGACAAGCTGCACCTGCTGCTGCGGCTGACGGCGGAGGAGTGCAAGGACTTGATCCAGCGCTACCTGACCGAGCACCCCGACCCGAACAATGAGAACATGGTCGGATACAATAACCGCAAGTGTTGGCCGCGCGACTCACGTATGCGCCTGATGAAGCACGACGTCAACCTCGGGCGCGCCGTCTTCTGGGACCTCAAGAACCGGCTGCCGCGCTCGGTGACCACGATTGATTGGGAGGAGAGCTTCGTCTCCGTCTACTCCAAGGACAACCCCAACCTGCTCTTCAACATGTGCGGCTTCGAGGTGCGCGTGCTGCCCAAGGTGCGCATGCTCGCGCACGAGTTCGTCTCGCGCGACGGCGTGTGGAACCTGCAGAACGAGACGACCAAGGAGCGAACAGCACAGGCCTTTCTGCGCGTCGACAACAAGTCGTTACGCGCCTTTGAGAACCGCGTGCGCCAGGTGCTGATGTCGTCGGGCTCGACGACCTTTACGAAGATCGTCAACAAGTGGAACACGGCGCTCATCGGGTTGATGACCTACTTCCGCGAGGCGACCGTGCACACGCAGGAGCTGCTCGACTTGCTCGTCAAGTGCGAGAACAAGATCCAGACGCGCATCAAGATCGGCCTCAACTCGAAGATGCCCTCGGTGCGGGATGGCCCCCTTCGATGGCATCTGATTGCATCTCTGATGGCATCAGATAGCCCCCTCGATGGCATCTGATTGCCTCTCTGATGGCATCTCCGATTGCCTCTCTGATCGCATCTCATGACCGCCTCGCTCGCCCCTCCGCAGCGCTTCCCACCGGTCGTCTTCTACACGCCCAAGGAGATTGGTGGTCTGGGGATGCTCTCGATGGGCCACGTCCTCATCCCACAGAGCGACCTGCGCTTCTCGAAGCAGACCGACGGGGGCATCACGCACTTCCGCTCGGGCATGAGCCACGAAGAAGACCAACTGATCCCCAACCTCTACAGGTACATGTCGCCCTGGGAGTCCGAGTTCGTGGACTCGCAGCGCGTGTGGGCCGAGTATGCGCTCAAGCGACAGGAGGCGAACGCGCAGAACCGGCGGCTTACCCTCGAAGACCTCGAGGACTCCTGGGATCGAGGCATCCCGCGCATCAACACGCTCTTCCAAAAGGTGAGGCTACTCTGAGTGCCACTGAGTGCATGCTTGAGTGCGCTCCTCATTCGTGTCCGCCTCGCTCGTCCCACAGGACCGGCACACGCTCGCGTACGACAAGGGGTGGCGTGTGCGTACCCAGTTCAAGGAGTTCCAGATCATGCGACAGAACCCCTTTTGGTGGACGCATCAGCGGCACGATGGCAAGCTCTGGAATCTGAACAACTACCGCACCGACATGATCCAGGCCCTCGGCGGCGTCGAGGGGATCCTCGAGCACACACTCTTCAAGGGCACCTACTTCCCCACATGGGAAGGCCTATTTTGGGAAAAGGCGAGCGGCTTCGAGGAGTCGATGAAGTACAAGAAGCTCACGAACGCGCAGCGCTCGGGCCTCAACCAGATCCCCAACCGGCGCTTCACGCTCTGGTGGTCGCCCACGATCAACCGCGCCAACGTCTACGTCGGCTTCCAGGTGCAGCTCGACCTGACGGGCATCTTCATGCACGGCAAGATCCCGACGCTCAAGATCTCGCTCATCCAGATCTTCCGCGCGCACCTGTGGCAAAAGGTCCACGAGTCGGTCGTGATGGACCTGTGCCAGGTCTTTGACCAGGAGCTCGATGCGCTCGAGATCGAGACGGTCCAAAAGGAGACGATCCACCCTCGCAAGT
Source organism: Chrysochromulina tobinii (assembly GCA_001275005.1). Classification (NCBI taxonomy): domain Eukaryota; phylum Haptophyta; order Prymnesiales; family Chrysochromulinaceae; genus Chrysochromulina; species Chrysochromulina tobinii. The sequence goes on along the minus strand of JWZX01001762.1, from coordinate 3,587 downwards.
CGTACAAGATGAACTCGAGCTGCGCCGACATCCTGCTCTTCGCCGCGTACAAGTGGCAGGTCTCGAAGCCCGCGCTGCTCGCCGAGCCCAAGGATGCGTACGACGGCTCGACGGCGACAAAGTACTGGCTCGACGTACAGCTGCGCTGGGGCGACTACGACTCGCACGACATCGAGCGGTACACGCGCGCCAAGTTCCTCGACTACACGACGGACAACATGTCCATCTACCCCGCGCCGACGGGCTTGATGGTCGGCCTCGACCTCGCGTACAATCTGCATGCGGCCTACGGCAACTTCGTGCCTGGCATGAAGCCTCTGGTCACGCAGGCGATGGCCAAGATTATGAAGTCCAACCCGGCCCTCTACGTGCTGCGTGAGCGTATCCGCAAGGGGCTGCAGGTGCGCTCTCTCGTTCTTGAGTGTGCCTTCTCATTGCCCTCGAGTGCGCCCTTTCATTGCCCTCGAGTGTGCCCTCGAGTGTGTCCAAGAGAGCCATGTATTGTCGTTGATTGCCCTTGATGATGGCCACTGATGAGCTTCGTCATCTCGCCTCGGCTCCGCAGCTGTACTCGTCCGAGCCGACTGAACCGTACCTCTCGTCCCAAAACTACGGCGAGCTCTTCTCGAATCAGATCATCTGGTTCGTGGACGACACGAACGTCTACCGGGTGACCATCCACAAGACTTTTGAGGGCAACCTGACGACGAAACCCATCAACGGCGCCATCTTCATCTTCAACCCGCGCACTGGCCAGCTCTTCCTCAAGATCATCCACACGACCGTGTGGGCAGGCCAGAAGCGACTGGGCCAGCTCGCCAAATGGAAGACGGCCGAAGAGGTGATTGCCACTGATGGCCATTGATTGCCATTGATGGCCACTGATTGCCAGATGGAAGACGGCCGAAGAGGTGGTGGCGCTCATCCGCTCTCTCCCCGTTGGTCCGCATGCACGCGCTTACCACGACGCGGCGCTCGCCCCTCTTTCCCCACAGGTGGCGGCGCTCATCCGCTCTCTCCCCGTCGAGGAGCAGCCCAAGCAAATCATCGTGACTCGAAAGGGCATGCTCGACCCTCTCGAGGTGCACTTGCTCGACTTCCCGAACATTATGATCAAGGGCTCCGAGCTGCAGCTCCCTTTCCAGAGCTGCCTGAAGGTCGAGCGCTTCGGCGACCTGATCCTCAAGGCCACCGAGCCGCAGGTGCGTGTGCCGTCGATTGGCGCTGACGGGCCTGTGTGCACCTCGGATGACCATTTGATGGCCCTTTGATGGCCCTCCGACGACGGCCCTCTGATGACCTCCGATGACCTCTGATGACCTCTGATGACCACTGATGGCCTCGGATGGCCTCTGATGACCACCGAGCTCCCCTCCCGAACACCAGATGGTCCTGTTCAACATCTACGACGACTGGCTCAAGACCATCTCGAGCTACACGGCCTTCTCGCGGCTGCTGCTCATCCTACGCGCCTTCCACGTCAACCAGGAGCGGTGCAAGGTCATCCTGCGCCCCGACAAGGAGACAGTCACCCTCGCCCATCACGTGTGGCCTAACCTGACCGATGAGGAATGGATCTCCGTCGAGGTGCAGCTCAAGGACCTGATCCTCGCCGACTACGGCAAGAAGAACAATGTCAACGTTGCCTCGCTCACGCAGTCCGAGATCCGCGACATCATCCTGGGCATGGACATCGCGCCGCCCTCGATGCAGCGCCAAGAGATTGCCGAGATCGAAAAGTCCGCAAAGGAGGCCTCCCAGCTCAACGCGGTCACCACCAAGACGACCAACGTGCACGGCGAGGAGCTCATCGTGACCACCACCTCGCAGTACGAGCAGCAGACGTACGCGTCCAAGACAGACTGGCGCGTGCGCGCCATCTCGGCCTCCAACCTGCACCTGCGCACCTCCCACATCTACGTTGCCTCGGAGGACTGCTCGGAGCAAGGGTACACTTACATCTTGCCCAAGAACGTGCTCAAGAAGTTTATCACCATCTCGGACCTGCGCACGCAGATCTGCTGCTATTTGTATGGCGTCTCGCCCCCCGACAATCCGCACGTGAAGGAGGTAAGAGAAGAGTGTTGATGGCCTCTGAGTGACCTCTGAGTGACCTCTGAGCCTCTGATGACCCTCTGATTGACCCCTTGGATGACCTTGCGATGGCAGGTGAGGGGCCTCGTCCTCGTGCCGCAATGGGGGACGCACCAGACCATCCACCTGCCCGCCAAGCTGCCCGAGCACGAATACCTTCGGGGCATGGAGCCGCTCGGCTGGATGCACACGCAACCCAATGAGCTTCCGCAGCTCTCGCCCTCCGACGTGACCACCCACGCGCGCATCATGAGCGAGAACAAGTCGTGGGACGGCGAGCGCACCGTCGTGCTCACGTGCTCCTTCACCCCAGGCTCCGTCTCGCTCGCCGCCTACAAGCTCACGCCGGCTGGCTACGAGTGGGGCCGCCAGAACCGCGACACGGGCGCCAACCCGCAAGGCTACCTGCCCACCCACTACGAGAAGGTGCAGATGCTGCTCACGGACCACTTTCTAGGCTTCTTCATGGTGCCCGAGAACGACGTGTGGAACTACAACTTCATGGGGGTTCGTCACTCGAGCACGATGGAGTATGAGCTCAAATTGGCCAACCCGAAAGAGTTTTACCACCAGCTGCACCGGCCGTCGCACTTTCTCAACTTTGCGAGCCTCGAGGAGGGTGCGGCCGAGGCGACGGCCGAGCGCGAGGACCATTACGCGTGAGTGCGAGGACCGTTACGCTTGATTGCGAGGACCATTACGCGTCGGATTGGGCGCGTCATGGGCCTCGAGGACAAGGGGGCGCGGCCGAGCCGTACGCGTGATTGGCGTCCGTGGCTCTGCCTCCCCCGACCGTTTTGGGCCGCTTCCTCTTCGGACGCTCGTCTCCGATGTACGGCCCCGCCCCCCCGCCACACCTACATTGCTTGCCTCCACCCCTCCTTGCCCCTCTCCCCCCCTGCCCCCCACACCTCCATGCACACTTCTCCTCCCGCACCCATCACGAATCAGCAGCCGCTCCTAGTTGCCTTTTTTGGCTCGTCCCGGACGCTTGCTTTCATACGGGTGCCACAAGCGCGGCTCGCTCTCAAGCTATGCTGGCCGGACTCGTTCCGCTATGCAACTGGGGGCGCTCGCACATTCGCCCGACACAGCGCCAATCGCATGCCCGCCACAGCACCAATCGCAGCCTCCGCCACAGCGCCAAACACATGCCCGCCACAGCGCCGAGCATATGCTCGTCACAGCGCCCGCCACTGCACACTCCTGCCTTGAACACGCGCCGTGTTGGGCACACTCGGCACTCGGCGCGCGGGAAATGACGTGGGCGATACATGCTCCGCTGCGCTCCTGTGCACGTTCTTCGGTAGGCGGAACTCTCGAGTCTTTCGAGGGGCCGTCATGCAGATGAACGCTGCTGGGTCCACCAGGGGGCGTGTGCCCAAAAGGCACTCCGATGGCGGCAGCCTCTGAAGGAGACAAAACACCAATCCATTCTCTGATCCCGCAACGCACAAGTGGCGCCCCCCTCCCCTCCCATCCCCCTCCCCCTC
>JWZX01001760.1:0-18140 GCA_001275005.1 Chrysochromulina tobinii | reverse complement strand
GTGTAATGCCTAAGGTATTTTGAAGGTACATTTATCCTACATGTACATATAGTACAGTCTAGAGTCTTCCCCCTCTTTCTCCCCTCTTTTTCTCTTTTTTTATTATCGTTCCACCAGCACCGGAAAAAAGCCTCGATCTGGGCGTGCGCGAGAGCCGCATCCATCCACTCGTATGCGGCCGGCTGCCGAGCGGCTGCGCGCGCGAGAGCCGCGTGACCTGCCGCCATTTTGCGCTGGCGGCCCGGGGGGCACTGCTGGCGAAGCTGGCCGCACAACGCCACGCGAGACGCGCGTGAGCGGCAATTGGGCGCCGGCAAACACCTATTTCAAGCAGTGCCTCCGGCAGTCGGATGGCGCAAAGGACGTCTACCGGCGCCGTGCATCGTCGGCACCGCGCTCGCGACGGGACGAGGTGAACGAGGGCCAGGCATACTCGCGCGCAGCTGACAAGTCCGAAGGCAAGGACCCCGACTGGCGAGCCGGCTCCTTCCGGTATGCGAACGCCCACTTTTACGACTCGCTGCGCTCGTGGGATGGCAAGACGGACGTTGCGAGTCGCACGCCCAAGGATTGGCGCGTGTCGGCCGCGGACACGCTGGGGATGAAGGGGGGGGAGGGCGCCTACGGCCACGACTTTTCCGGCAACAACGCCGACGATTGGAAGCGCTCGTCGCCCGTTTGGGTCGAGAAGCAGTTTCGTCAGGCCATGGCTGCAGGCTACGAGGGCAAGGACGTGGCGCTCGACGGCTTGGGGCACCTCAAGAAGGAGAACGCGCGCCAAAAAGCGGGCCTCATCAACGGCGGCCCCCTCTGGCGCGAGCAAAAAAAGGGCAACACCTTCTCCACCTACCACGCGGATGAGGTCTTTTCCGGGATGCTTCGCTCCGGAGGCTCTCCGAGCGCCGAGGAGTATCAACGACGGCGCCGGCGCCACTTGAACCTACCCGCGTTCAAGGACATCTCGGCCGAGGACGCATCCAAGGCGAAGCGCCTCTTTGCGCAGATTGATCTCAACCAGGACGGCGCGATCTCGGCCGACGAGCTCGCGAAATTCCTCAAGATCCTCGGCCACAAGGTCGAGGGTGGGCCGAAGGCCATCCAGGACCTCATCAAGGCCGCCGACGAGGGCGCGCCCGACTGCAAGCTGCAGGTCGTGGAGTTTGTGCGACTGTACAATGGCCTCAAGTTGGACGCCAAATAGCCGTCAGAGCCGCACGAAGCGGTCTGAGGAGAGCGGAGCAGCGGCGCGGTAGGTTGAAGGTTCATTTGAGATGGTGATTCACCCAAAGTTTGCATCATCACGTCCACGCCGCCTTACATGCGTCGACCCACCTTTTCATACATCCTGGCACGTGGTGTGACGTCACGTGTGTGACGTGTCTCGACGCCTGATACCCCGAGTGATCATATCAACTGTCTTCACGACCGTCTGGTCACGTTACAAATATCTCTCTACCATGCTCTCTACACTTGAGTTTTACTCGAGTCTCTTCGTCACGCCAGTCTGCACGGCACGTCGTCAGCGGAGCAGCCAATCCGGCAGGCTGGGGCCCGACTCCGCGCACCGCACACCCGACAGCCACCACGCGACGCGTGCGCCACATACTGATCCCCCTCCCCCCGCCCCACGCCACGCGTTCACACTCGCGTGGCTTGCGTTCACACTCGTATGGCCTGCGTGGTACACTGCTCGTGCACGTTCGTGTCGAAGCGCAGCACGCCCTGGTCGTCGACGGTCGCGAACGCCACGGAGCCGTCACATCGAACCACGTGGTACTGAGCGCCGGCTGGTAGGCCGCCCACCACGACGGCGCGTGCGCCCTCGCCCGGGAAGGCGATCGAGATGCGCGCGTGAGAGTAACGTACGCGCACGTTGCCCATCGAGTACGTGAAGTCGTCGACGCCTGAGGGCATGAGCGCCACCTCGGAGAAGCCGAGACGGAGGCCATAGCGCACCTGTGGGGAGAGGGGGGGACGGGCGCCGTAGTGAGCACTTGCATGCAGAGCGTTCATCTCGGAGAAGCCGAGACGGAGGCCATAGCGCACCTGTGGGGAGAGGGGGGGCGGGCGCCGTAGTGAGCACTTGCATGCAGAGCGCCACCTCGGAGAAGCCGAGACGGAGGCCATAGCGCACCTCTCGCAGCAACATCGCGATGAGCGACGGGTACTCGAAGTAGGCGTACCTGCATGCAATGAGGGAGGCAATCAGCAAGCCCCTTCAGAACGAATCAGAGATGATCGACAGCCATCGGGTACACTCCGAGAGGTCATCTGAGACACTCCGCGATGGCAGAGAGCAAGTGTGCTCAACACGACGCTCCGAGCCAAGTGTGCTCGACACGACGCTCCGATCCAAGTGTGCTCGACACGACGCTCCAACCCAAGTGTGCTCGACACGACGCCTCGATCCAAGTGTGCTCGACACGACGCTCCGATCCAAGTGTGCTCAACACGACGCTCCGAGCCAGCTCAGCGGCGGAGGGCAAAGGCGCGAGCGCATACGTGCGATTGAGCTGCTGCTGTCCATCGCAGCCGAAGCGCTCGTGCATCCATGGGGCCTCCTTGCCGCGCAGCATCTCGTGAACGAGCTGCGCGAGCGTCGTGTTGAGCGCCGCCACGCCCGCGCCCGCACCGAGCCGTCGGCGTGCGCGCGCATCGAAGAGGGCGATGCGCGCCATCGAGCACCACGAGTCGCCGACGTTACCTGTGGGGAGGAGAGGGCGCCGTGGTGAGCACGTGCATGCAGGCCGCCCGCCCCTGAGCACCTCGAGTCGCCCACGTTACCTGTGGGGAGGAGAGGGCGCCGTGGTGAGCACGTGCATGCAGGCAGCCCGCCCCTGAGCACCTCGAGTCGCCGACGTTACCTGTGGGGAGGAGAGGGCGCCGTGGTGAGCACGTGCATGCGGGCCGCCCGCCCCTGAGCACCTCGAGTCGCCCACGTTACCGTGCGTCGTGTCGGACGGACCATACCAAATCTCGGAGACGAACTGAGGGCCGCCGCCGCTCGCAGCAGAGCAGCGGCCGCGGTCGATGCGCTCGAAGATGCGCTCGGCGCGGCTGGCATTGGCGACGCCGTGAGCGATGGCGATCAGATTGGCGTCGTAATCCACAAAGTCGCGCGTGCTCCCATCAGGGTTGAGCTGCGTGATGTAGTGGTCGGCGCCCGCCCGCTCATCCGCCCAGAGATTCGAATTGACGGCCGCGGCGACGCGCGTGGAGAGCTGCCGCAGAGCCGCCGCACCGGTGGTGTTGCCCAGAGCGTCCTCGGCCTCCGCAAACTCGTTCAGAAAGCCGACGACCATCGCGTTCGAGTCGCTGGTGAAGTTGTCGCGGATGAAGACGTCAATCATGAGTGAGCCCGGTGCCTTGAGCAGTGCCTTGATGGGGTCTATCAATTGGAAGCAGTAGCCCGCGGCCGCACGCAGCGTCGGCATGTAGCTGCGTAGCCATGTCAGGTTGCCCGTGTTCCGAGCATACGCGAGAGCCGACAGGGTCCAAAAGGTGTTCGGTCCCGTCTGTGTCGCCCCGGAGAGGGCGAGGTACGTTGGCTTGTCCTGCACGAGGTGGTGCGGAATGTGGCAGCTCGACGCGTCAGTGACGAGAGGGCGCCGTGGTGAGCACATGCATGCAGGCAGCTCGACGCGTCAGTGACGAGAGGGCGCCGTGGTGAGCACATGCATGCAGGCAGCTCGGCGTGTCAGTGACGACCGGCAATCATGCATGGCCTCCCACGCCCCCGAGCAACAGTGACGTGGCCATCAGTCGTAGCTCGTGGCCAACAGCGGCGCACCTTTTCGAAGTGATGGGGCAGCTCGCCGTTGGGTTTCAAGAAGGCCCCCGAGCGCTCAATGACGAGACGCGCTTGCTCTTGTAGATAAGGCTCACCGCTATAAAGGAGGGCATGCATCGTCAGGTAATTGTCCGGGTCAAAGTAGTTGTACGTGCCGCTGTAGCCGCGGTCGGGGCGCGCGATGGTCGTCGCCGCCTGTGCCACACGCTTCCCTTGCACCACCTCATTGTCGTATGAGCACAGCACGCCGACCACGGAGCCATAGATGGCGGTGTGCATGGCCTCGAGGTCGTCGCTGTCGGCCGGCCGTGCGCCATCGCCCGGCCCGAGCGCGTACGCGTCGTCCAGGGGCGGTGGGAAGTTGCGGTCGTTCGGCGCGATCTGCACCCTGTCGGTCCAAGTCGCTCCAACGTCCACTTCGACCGTGGGCTTGCCGCTCCACCCCAAATCCCAAGTATCGTAATCACGATAATTGCCGATGAGCACGCGCTGCATGCCGCTCCAGTAGGGATTGCCGGAGTTCGAGGAGAGCAGCACTGACGTCCGATTCGCGCGCGCCGGCGCGCCCTCGAAGCGCACGTCCATCGCGGTGCCGCCGCCCATGGCATACACTCGGCTGACTGCGTCATTGCTCGCCAAGAAATCCTTGCCGCTCGGCGCCCCTTTCATCTGGACGACGCCGCGCGAGAAGAGGCCGTGGATGGAGGTTGCACGCAAGTAGAGGCCGTGGCGCACCGCGCGCAGGCTCGCCTTTCGTAACGCGCGGCCGGCGATGCTCAGTGAGAGGCGTCGCGAGCTGGCATTGAGCGCGACTGTCCACGTCTCGGTCACGAGCGGCGCGGCGACGTTGTCGACGATGTTTGCAATGGAAATGTTGACCAGATCGGAGGTGTTGCTGTGCACGATCACCTGGAGATCTGCCGGCGCACCATCCGTCGAGGCGTGCACATGACCATCCTCGTCCTCCACCTCCAGACGGATCGGCAACGCAAGCGTCTCTGTGAAAGTGCCGCCCGCATACGAGGCGAGAAGCGAGGTGATGCCCGGAAAGCGAAGGTCGAATTTGGCCTGTAGGTGCGCGTTCGACAGGTGGAGCAGCGTCGGCGTGCTAAAGGCCTGCAGCATGTGGAAGGTCGGTCGCGCCGACGAGCACGAAATTGAGCGCTAAAGTCGGGCTCTCGTGCGGAGAAAGCGTGAACACCTAGAGTGTGAACGTTAACACGACAGACGTGCACAGGTCCCGTGGAGACACAGCGTGGAGGGCGCAGTTTAGGGTCCCTCTAAGTTCCATTTTCAGAACTACCACCCAAAGAGTTGAGTCGAGTTGAGAGTTGAGTCGATGTCATTATGTCAGAACTAAAACACGACGACAGCACGACCGTCACCAACACAAACGCCTCAACCGCTGAGCATGTCCGGCATGGCCTTCCTCCACACAAGAACATGCTCTGCTCACTTCTCTGCTCACTTCGGTGCGCAACCCGTCACCGCTCGCACTGCGACCGAAGGCTGCACGCCCCGTCGCCATCAGCCCCATCTTCGCATCAGCGCCTGTAGCCTCGCGCGCGCCAAGAAGCTCCCCCCGTGCGTGCCAGCGCTCAGCGCCACAGGGCTGCCCACAGCGTATCAAAAACCGAGCGGCTCGGGGCACTTGGCCTTGAGCGAAGCCACGGCCCGGCGCAGTCGGACCACCTCAGCCTTGGATGCGGCCTCAAACGACCGGGCCGCCGCGAGAGTGGCGAGGGTCGCACGGCAGTCTGCGAGCGCCATCGCGGACGCCTCCCGCATGGCATTCAGCTTCGTCTGTGCCGCGTTGAGCTTGCTGCGCTTGGCTGACGAGAGGGCCTGCGACTGAACGGTACGCTCCATATGGACAGCCAGCTGGTCCTGTGCGGTGATGCATGCGCCTAGCTTGGACTGCCCGTCTTGCAGCGCGGACACTGTTCCGCAGCGAGATTCACCCGGAGATCGATCAGATGCACACGTTGGGCTCAGGGGTGGTGATCGGTGACTGCCTCAGGGACGGCAGCGAGATTAACCGAGATCACCCAGATCACCCGAGATCACGGACTGCAGCTGGAGCGGCAGGGGAGCAGCGAGAGTGTGCAGGCGCGTTCAAGCGCGGGGCCACTCACCCTCTAAGAGCCACTGCTTAGCATCAACGACAGCATGTTCAGGCGCCCAGGGCGTCTGCGAGCGCTCCTCGCACCGCGCCGCGTAGGCCGCCATCCAGCTCGCGTATGCCGCCTTGGCCTTCGCCGACGCCTCCGTGGTCGCCATCACGGCCGTCTCGCCGTGCGTCTCGGCGAGCAGGCACAAGGCGAGCTGCGCGTGAGCCAAGAGACACTTGTTGAGGATGGCCATCAGCGCCGAGGCAAGGTGCAGGATTGGCCAAGGGCTAGGCGACGAGGGAAGATTCGACCGAATCTCCCGGCGCGAGATCGCCGCGCGGCCCTCGGCTTTGAGGACCTCAATCTTCATCGCCTTGGCCGCGGCGGCAGAGTCGACTTGCACCGCCGGGGCCCGAATCCAATGCTGGTTGGCGACGCGGCGGTGCACCTTGCTCTTGGCCTTGAGCACTGCCTCCACGGCGCATGCCGACGCGAGTTCCGCGAGCGCCGAGCGCCGAGCCACGAGAGCCTCTGCCACGTCCGCATTCGCCGACGCCAGCGCCAACTGCGCCCGCTCGAAGTTTTCGAGAGCCTCCGTAGCGGCCGTTTGCAACGTAAAGGAGCGTTGCACCTGCTGCGCTAGCTCGTCCTCCGCCAAGGCGCGCTGACGAAGCGCGGCGGCTCCGTCATGCATGCGCGTCACCTCCGCCGCCCATGTCTCCGCCTCGGTCGGCGCGTTTTTGGGCGACCACGTTTCGGCGCGGCGCCTGTCGCACAGGACCTGGAAGGCGTCCTTCCACTCCGCCGCAGTCTCCTTGGCTGTCTCAACTGCTTTCGCGGCAAGGCCCACAGCAGCCTCATCCAAGCCCACGCGGGCGATCGTGCGGAGGGACACTTGCGCTTGCATGAGTTTGAGCTTGTCGGCCGTCGCAACTCCCGTGTGGAGCAGCTTGTTGGCTGCTTCATTGAGACGCAGCTTGTCGGCCGTGGATGCGGCCGTGGATGCGGCCGTGGATGCGGCATTTGTGGCATACGCGGCTACGATCGGCCGGATGTCCGTCTGGAACACCTTAGCGGCGTTGGCCGCCAGCGTGGTGGCGTCGGCCGTCTTGCGCCCGAGGGCCGCAAGCTTCTGGAAGATCATGAGGGCGCACTCAACATTATACAGCAGCGTCGTCTTGGTGAGGAGTAGAATGAGAGCCGTTACCTCGAGCGAGCGCATGCGTGTTGCCTTGAGCGCGTCTGCCGCAACGTTGGCATACTCGAGGCCCAACGACTTTGCCGAGTTTAGGGTGGCCAGTGCACGATCCTTGCTCGCCGTCTTCGGTAGCAGGCTGACAAGGCCAACGACCTCGAGCGTGCGCACGTACACGACAAATCGTTGAATGGCTGTTGCAGCGGCTGCGGCGAGAGTCTTGGCGGCCGCGGCAAGATTATTGGCGGCAGCGGTGGCGTCCTCCACAGGGATGGCCGTGACAACCGCCTTTTTCACCTTGCTTGCCGTAGAGAGCAGCTTCACCGGGTCGGCTATCGTCGTTGGTACCACGAGGCCTGCGAGCACGTTATTTCTCTCATCGAGCTGTCGTGCATTGCCCTCGTCATCAAAGACGAACGTCACAATTTCAGCAGCTTCGGACATGGCCAATGCTATGGACGGGCGAGCAGCATGGGCAGTATGGAAGGCGGCCAGCGCCGTTGCGGAAGGGAGCAGCGATAGAAGCAGCAGCCGACAGGCCGACATTAGAATCAAAACGGGTCGGAATCTTTTCCTTCCTTCCCACGCAAATTAAACCCATTAAAGGAAGTCGCCATCAGCGATTTCGTCATTATTTTTAGGACCTTCTTACCGGATCATCCCTATTTACCTGAGTGACGGTATTGTGATAACGATACACGTCGCGTCTAAGTTCGGCAAGTTTCGCCGCGAGGCTCTAGTCCAAAGGACCCGACGCACGTCGTCTGACGCCTGACGCACGTCGCGCGAAGCACGAAAAAGACAGGAAAAGCGCTCTTCATGGCGGACGACGATTGGGAGACGGACCCCGACTTTGAGAACACGCTGAGCGAATCGGATCGGCGCCGCGCTGGCACGGCCGAATTTCTCTCAGAGCAGCAGCAGTCCCGTGAGCACGGGCGCCTCACATCGATGGAGAGCATCAGGAATAAGGGCGTCTCGAAGGATGCGTCCGCGACTTCCAAGCCACTCGCGCCCGTCGCGCCTCCGGCTGTCAACACGAAGACCGTAGCTGTGGCGCCACCCGCTCCAGTGCCGCCAGCGCCTGCGCCGGCACGGACTCCCACACCGGCGCAAGCCCCGTCCGCGCCGGCGCCTATGCGAAGCATTCGTGATAATCCGTTCCTGCAAGGGCAGCCAGCCACGGGATCCGCGCTGCCGATGTGTCCCCTCCGCAAGAGCTCGGTGAGCAGCACCGCTTCCTCAACGAACCCAGCCGAGAAGGCGGCGGCCGACAAGGCGGCGGCCGCAGAGCGTGCTGCAGCGGAGCGATCGGCAACTCAGGCTCGTCTGGATGATGCACGCGCAGCCGCAGAGAAGGCGGCCAGAGAGGCCGAGGTGGCTGAGTTGGCCGCGGCGGCCCGAGCGGCGGCCAATGCCAAGGCAGCGGCGGCCGAGGCCAAGGCAGCGGCGGAGAGGGCTGCAGCATCCGCCGCGTCAACGGCGGCGACGGTGATGGTGCCGCCCGTGCCGTCGGCTGCCGTGCCGCCGGCTGCCTTGCCGCCGCCGCCGCCGCCGCCTACGAATCCCAGTGCGCCCGACACGGCGCCCGTACCCGCCGCTTGCGCCGCGTCGGGCGCCACGTGCCATACGGGCGCCATGTCGGGCGCCACGTGCCATGCGGGCGCCATGTCGGGCGCTCCCAGGCAGGTGCCGGCGGCCAGTGCAGCGACGCTTGCCCCAGCTGCACCTCCAGCTGCACCTCCAGCTGCACCTCCAGCTGCACCTCCAGCTGCACCTCCAGCTGCACCTCCAGCGGCGGAACGGCCGCGAGAGAAACGCACCTTCGCTGTCGGTGCTCGGGTGCTCGCGAGGGCGCCTCCCCAGGAGGAGGAGGAGGCGGAGGCGACGGCGGCGGCGGCGGCGGCGGCGGTGGAGGGCGCTGGGCGCTGGGTGACCGCGCGTGTACTGGGCATACGTACGACGCGGAGTCAGGGTATCGAGTACAAGGTGTCTCTCGACGGGTACGACTCCGAGAACGATGAGTGGATGGAGGGCGATGACCATTGATGATGACCACTGATGATGACCTCTTGATTGCCTCCCTCATCAGGTACGACTCCGAGAACGATGAGTGGATGGAGGGCGATGACGAGCGGCTGCAGCCGTACCAGGCGGCGACGGATGCCAAGGCGAGTCAGAAGCAGTGGGCGCAGGAGAAGGACGAGGCCAGACGGCTCAACGAGCGTCGACGGCACGAGGCGGGCGCTCTGCATACGTCCGCCATCGGCGAGTGAGAGGAGCTCTCCGGCAGCAGAGCCTCGAACAAGTGTGTCAACGGTGTACGGTCCGGCGACATTGACGACCTAACGCGTATGTGAATGTGCGAGCGACGTCGCGCGACGATTACTATCATCTATCTCCGACTATGTGCGCGCAGTTTGCGTTGTGTTTGGCGAGGAGCGAGCGTCAATCCTGATGTCGGGAACGGAGAGAGGTCGGTGTCGTTCCCAGTCGTTCCTCGCTACGCTAGCAACGCCTCTAGCTTTTTCTTGGAGCATAATCCCCCATTCATTGGTCGTGGCAAGCCCGCGGGGGCGACCTCCGCTGAGAGAGTCTATCACGCATGCTCTACTTGTACTACGATCATGCTTTTCACCTTGGCCGCGCCGCGCCGAGCGCGGCGGCGGCGGCCACGCCGACGAGTACGCCGGCGGCGGCGAAGGCGAGGCTGACGCTTGAGACGAGGGGCGTGCGCACACTCGAGCACAGGGAGGGCAGCTGCGGCGAGCGCACCGCCGCCACCACCTTCTCAGCGAAGCCGGGCAGCACGAAAGCGGCGGCATGCACGGCGGGTGAGTAGTACTTGAGAGAGGCGGCAACGGCCGGCTCGGGCTCACGCACAGGCTGGCGCAGCACGTGGCCCGGGGTGGTGGAGCAGATGAGGAAGCCGATCTGGCCGGATGGGTACGTCGGGATCGTAGTGAACGCGTAGTCGACCGAGGGGAACACTTCCCTACAGTGCTTGAGTACCTCCGCAATCAGGCTCAGGTGCAGCCACACGCACTCGCCCTGGTTGCACATGATGGCGCCGGGACGCATCGCCCTGCGCAGCGACATGTAGAAGTCAGCGGTGAAGAGCGTCTCGGCCGCGCCCACCGGATCCGACGAGTCCACGATCACCACGTCATATACGCTCAGCTGGTCCTTGACGAACTGCGCCGCGTCTGCATGGACGAGCGTGAGCCGCTGGTCGTCGAAGGCGGAGGCCGTCGAGGCGCCGAGGTAGCGCTTGGAGATGGACACCACGAGCGGGTCCAGCTCGCACATCGTGATGCGCTGCACGCCCGGGTGCCGGCACACCTCGCGCAGCACGCCGCCGTCACCGCCGCCGACGATCAGCACATTCTGCGGGTCCGGGTGGCAGTGCATGGGGATCTGTGTGATCATCTCCTGGTAGGCGTGCTCGTCGCGTTCGGTGACCTGGATCACACCGTCGAGCACGAGCACCGTGCCGTACGTCGCCGAGCGGAAGACGAGCACATCCTGGAAGTCGGTGCGGCCCTCGTAGAGCACCTCCTCGACCTTGAGCATCATGGCCTGCCCAGGCCACATGACCTCGGACTCGGCAAACCAGCCATCCTGCAACGGTGGGCGTGCCAGAGGCGGGTGGGTGGGAGGAGAGCCGCGGAAGTTTGGTGGGCAGCTGCGGGCATCGCACCTTGATTGGCATCGTCGGACGATGCAGATCGTCGCGATGCAGGTCGACGTGGAAGAAGTGCTATCCGGATATCCGAGCCGTGAAAGCGTGAATGGATTCGTGAATGCCAAAAATCCGTGGAGTTTGGAGTGTCTACATGCCATGCGCAACTCGCAACACATCATCTACACTACAGCGCAACGTGAGTCTTGGGCCCGATGTGCGCCCCGCCGAACCCTCGGCGTTCGCTCTCGCGACAGTGGAACTCGCGAGGCGGCCTGGCGGCACGGATCGCGTGCACGCGCATGCATTCGATTGACGCTACCCCGAATGCAAAGGCCATCTGCGGACGGAGAGGTTCGTCAATCGGTCCGTTCATGGCCGCCCATACCACGCCCACGCATGCCTGGGTGCCTGGGTGCCTACATGCCACCCACGCCCGCATGCCTGGATGCCTGGGCCCCAGCCCCACGTACTCGCGCGCCCGGTGAGGCGCGCCCTGGCCGGCCGCTCCGCCTGCGGCCGTGCTGCCGGCCGTGCTGCGGCCACGCACGCGCTGCCCTCCCCTCGTCTCGACGGAGCCTCTCGTCTCGACGGAGCCTCTCGTCTCCACGGAGCCTCTCGTCTCGACGGAGCCTCTCGTCTCGACGGAGCCTCTCGTCTCGACGGAGCCTAGGGAGCAGGCCGGTCCTCACCTGCTGGCCCGCACCTGCCGGCCCGCACCTGCCGGCCCGCACCTGCCGGCCCGCCCTCACGCGACGGCGAGGGCCTGCACCTGCTGCGAGTGCTTGACCTGTCGCATCGCGGCGAGCAGATCCTGGTGGTACGCGCGCACCTGTGGGGAGCGGGGAGCGGGCGCCGTCGTGAGCACTTGCATGCAGGGCGTTCATCGCGGCAAGCAGATCCTGGCGGTAACGCGCGCACCTGCCCCGCCAGCTGGTTCTGCTGCTGCACCATCTGCTGCACGATGGTCTCGTGGTCCATCTTGCCGCGATGGAGCCGCTCGCGCACGTCCCGCAGCTTTGCACCCGACTCGTCGAGCTGTAGAGCCGAGTGGCTGCGCTCGGACTCGAGCGCACTCCAGCGGCGGCGCGCGTCCTCGTGGGCGCTCTGCTGATCCGCGAGCTGCTTGGCCTGCTGCTCGCGCGCGCGTTCGAGGCGCGCTCGCTCCGACTCGATGCGCTTGGTGAACGCGCGCATCTGGTGCTGCGTCTCGGCCTTCTCGGCGTCCGTGCGGGTGGCGCGCTCCGTGCACTCGCGCAGCTGGCGCTGCGTCTCCTTGACGCGCGCCTGCTCCGCCTCGCACTCGACTTGCACGCTCAGCGCCTCGTCGAGCGCCGTCTCGGCACGCTCGAGCGTCTCCACCTGGGTCGCGTGCTGAGCCCTCTGAAGCTCGAGCGTGCGCACGTCGGCGCGCGCGGCCTGGACGCCGCTCTGGAGCGCGGCGAGGTCGTGCTTGAGCTTGCGCGAGTCCGGCACCACCTGCACCCGCAGCGCGTCGCGCTCCTCAGCGGCGTTCTGCAAATGGAGCTTGACCTCCATCAGCGCGTCTGCCGCCTCCTCTTTCTGCCGCTTCGCCTCCTTCTTCTTCGGGTGCAGCTGGTTCTCCTGCTCCCAGAGCTGGCTGAGGACGACCTCCGTGTTCGCATTCTCCGCCTCCAGCTGCGCCGCCAACGGCTTCTCCGCCTCGCGCCGCTCGAGCAGCTCCTTGCGCAGCTTCTCGAGCCGCGCGCACTCGGCCTCGAGCTTCTCCTTCTGCTCGCGCAGCAGCCCGGTGCGCTCGGCCATCTCGATGAAGGTGCCCTCCTTGTCGCCCATGAACATGACGAAGTTGCCCACCGCGCTCAGGTGCTGGCGCAGCCGCTTCTTGTCCGGGCGGCACAGGTCGTGCAGGCCAAAGTCGACCTCGCTGGTGCCGGGCACGACATCGCCCGCGGTGGCGAGCAGCTTCTGGCAGAGCTTGTAGAAGTTGATCATCGGCACCGAGTCATCATGAAGCTCCGGATTCTCGAGCCGCTCAGCCGCGTAGAAGTCGACCTGCGCGTAGTCCTCGCGCGACTTGTTGAGGATCTTCTCGATCAGCTTCTCGAAGATCTGTTTCACCTTCCAGTCGACGGGGTTGGCCAGGTCGTCCTCGACGACCGACACGCCGATCTCCGAGAGGATCTCGAGCAGCTGGGGCTTGCTGAGCAGCTGGAAGGTGAAGTGCTCCACCTGGGACATGGCGACGGCGGCAGCGGCGACCGAGGACCGGTGCTTTGAGCGCGGGCGCGGGAAAGGTGTGAGTGTGAAGTGGAGAATAGCTGAGGGAATTGGCCTCAAGAGGGGCAACGTGCGAGTGTGTGAAATGGAGTATCGCCTGCTTTTTCGCGCACTCGTCGTGTCATCTCCGCGAAATTCCGCATTTTTGAATTGCCGCGTCATGAACCCCGACGGCGACATGGTGCGCGCCGTGAGCATCGACGAGGACGACCTATCGCTCAAAGCGCTCCAGGCCCTCTCGCGGCGTGAGCTCCAGTCTGTCGCCAAACGTCACGGCTGCAAAGCGAACGCAAAATCGTGTGACATCATCGCGGAGCTTTGTCGAGACCGTCACTCTGTGGAGGCTGCAGAGGCTGCGGAGCCTGCCGCCGCGTTGGCCAAGCCGCCGTCACCTGAGGGCGGTGAGCGAAAGAAGAAGCGAAAGACGTGGCAGACGCCAGTCGAGCACGTTGACCTACCCGAGGTTTCCGGAGAGGACCCTCCATCAGCCTCAGTGCCGCCACCTCTGCCCGCCGAGGCTGATGCCTTCCGCCTGCCGCTCTCCATCGTCGAACATGCGGAAGTGGAGCGCAGCACGTCTCGGGGATTACTACAGGCCCCGCCGCCGCCCCCGCAGGCACTGCGACCCCTGCTGCCGCCGCTGACCTCGCCGCCTGCGTCCGCCTCGATCCGGCCGGCGCTGGCGTGTCGAGCAGCGGCATCTCGGTGTGCCGCGGCCACCAGCAGCCGTGCGCAACTGCTCCATCTCGGCGTGGTGCCTTCATATGCCGCGAGAGCTTTGCAAGAAGGCGCCGCCGCGAGCGCCGCCGCGAGCGTGAGCGCTGCGAAGTCCGCTGCAGAGCCGACCGACGCGCGCAGCGGAGAAGACTTCCTCGCCGCCATCCACCAGCGCGTCGCAGTGCTCGCGGCCTCGCCCGCGGCGAAGCACGGCCGGCTTAGGCAGAGTCTCAGCTCTCTTTCTTCCACCTTGCTCGACGCGATAATCGTCTCGCGATCGACCAGCCAAGCCACGACTGCCGCGGTGGCAGCGGCGGCCGTTGCTGAGGCGCAAGGCGACGGTGCGGCAGGCGTCGTCAGCGACTGCCCGGCGGCAGCCGTGCCCCACACGTCGCTGCTCGCCTCGCCAAGGCCATCATCGCTGCCGCGGCCCACGTCACTGCCGCGCTCCTCGCCCTCGGCGCGTCCTTCGCCAACCTTCCGGCGCCCTACGAGCGCCATGTCGAGCGCTGTCTGCAAGAAGTCGCTCTGCAAGGGGTCTGCGTCAGCGAGGCTGCCACCTGGCCACGTCACTGAGAAGCGTGCACTCTCCGCGGTCAAGCTGAGTGCAAAGAAGCCACGCTGGCACTGACTGTGACGCGGCAATCGGTTGTCATTCACACACAGACCGCCTGGTTACTTTGTGCATTACGCCATAGAGGCGCCTTCGAGATGAGATCGAGAAGATGACAGACGCTTTCAAAGATGACGGCGATACGCGGTCACGCACCCAGCACCCAGCCGGCCGGCCATGGTGAACCGCACACAAAGTACAGTTCACACTACACAGTCGCACATTTACAGATTACACGAACCAGGCCGTCGAAATCGTATCGTATCACGTATGACTTCTTTCATCTCGGTCGATCGGTCCTTTGATGTCCCCATGGCCATGCGGCCCCATGCGCGGCCCACACACTAAAATGACTCCGCGCGGCGGCGGACGGAGACGCAATCTCATCCCCGTTCGCGGTTCGGTTAACCCCCAGCGTTCCCCGTTCTCGGGCGCTTCTCTTTCCACTTCATCAGAGCGTACACCTGCAGATTAGGAGCAGACCGAGTCCCCATCTCGCCCGCCCTCCCCCTGCAGTTGCATGGACATCACATGCAAATCAAAGTCGCGAGACCATTTTCACGTCGATGTACGTTAAGCAAACGTGCACACTTGCGAGTCGCGACTTGGTGAGCATGTGCTGCAAGCGGCGGTCAAAGTTCACCATAATCCAGTACTCACTAACGAAGCCGCCTTTGCCTTACCGGCAGGCGCAGCGGCCATCGCCTCGACTTCCTTGAGCGCCGCGGCCTTGGCCGCCGCCTTTTGCTTTAGCGTCTCGTCGTTCCAGATGAGGGCTCGTTGGCCAAAGTGGAGGAAGCGTTCCTTGCTGCCGGCGCTCACAAACTCGATCGAGCCGTCGCGCGCCTTCTCCTTGGTCATCTCGCAGTGCACGAGGTACTCATCCTCGCACTGCTCCTTGAGCATCTTACGCAGCTGCTTGTACGCCCGGCCCGTCGCTGCCTTGACTGCCTTGGCCGCGGACGGCGAGGCCGAGGACGACGGGCTGGTTGCATCGTCTCCGAGGGCGCTCTCGCCGATCAAAACGCTGCCCGAATACACCCTCTCGAACATCTTGACCGCCTCAACCTCCGCCTTCGACACCGCCTGAGACGGCAGTCCCATAACCGACCCCAGCGGCAGACCCGCAACGCAGCCTGCTGCGGCGGTCATCTTGACGATCCGAAGGCCAGCCGAGATGATATTGCGGTTCTCGACCAGCCACTTCTTGGGCATTTCCAGCTTGTAGCCGTTGCCCTCAGGGCCACAGCGCACAGCGCAGCCGTTCACTGGGTCTAGGAAGACGAGGCGGTACTTGTCCTTGAGAAACTCCCTCTTGACGAGCTGCATGAGCTTCGAACTTGTTGCCTCCATCGGCAGGAGCACGAAGAGGCGGGGGCAGTCGAGCTCGCCCTCGGCAAGACGGATGAGGCTGCGCTCAACGCTCTCGCTCAGCTCCTGCATCGCCTGTCGGAACATATCCGACTGCTGCTGCAGCATCACACTCAGCGCGCTCGCGAGCTCGCCGCCGGTACCGCCAGGCATCTGCGAGAGCAGCGCAAAGGCATGCTGGCGCAGCAGGCCCTGCGACGTCTCCAAGGCTGCCTTCTCTTCTGCCAGGTCTGACTGCTCCGCCTCCGTCGTCCTCGCGTCGCCCTGTGCCACGCCAATCTGCACGAGGGCGATGCCCAGCGTCTCCGCCTCGGATTCTGTCGAGATCAGCCGCGTCGCCAGCGCCAGCTGCGACGCCTCCATCTCGTGTCCTTTGGAGAGTGAGTACTCCATCTTCTCGAGCCTCGCGACGACGCCGCTCCCCGCCCCCTTGCTGCCCTCTCCGCCCTCCTCGCGGCTTCCGCCAACGGGAGCGCTGTCGCTGCCAAAGGTCGGGCGCTGCGTATAATCGGCGTGCCAGCAGCCCTCGATCAGCCTCACCATCAGCCCGATGGTCTTGTCCTGCCACTCCTCGTTTGGGTTGGCCAGCGTCGGCCGCACGCCCTGGATCACCGCCTGGGGTAACGACGTCGCAGCCGCCAGCATCTTCGCGTACGGCTGCTCGCCACAGACGACGATCCACGCGAGGATGGAAAAGGCGTAGACGTCAGCTTCGGGGCCCACGCGCGGCGGATGGACGAAGAGCTCGGGAGCCTTGAAGGGCAGCGTGCCACGCCCGCCCACAGTCGAATGCGACATGGAGGTCATGTTGGCGGAGGTGGAGAGCCCGAAGTCGGTGATCCACGGCACGTCGAGCGGCCCGATGAGCACATTCTCCGGCTTCAGGTCGAGGTGGATGATCTTGTGCGCGTGCACCGCCTCCATGCCGCGCGCGATACCCGCGAGTAGCCGCACCATGGCCAAGGGCGTCTGGAACTGGTGGTTGTCGAGCGCGTCCTGCAGTGTGCCGCTCGGTGCGTAGCTCATCAGGACCATCGGTGCCGGCTCGAAGCATGCGCCGTGCAGCTTGATGACATTCGGATGGCGCACGCGGGACAGCGCGCGCACCTCTCGCCGGAGTGCCTGGTTGAACGAATCGTGCGGGGACGTTGGGCCGAAGGCATCCGGCGAGATCGGCTTGCCGCGGCTCCCCTTGAGCGGCCGCGGCTGCTTGATGGCGACCTCCATCCCATGCCACCAGCCGCGCACCACGACCCCCTGCCCGCCCTCGCCGAGCTTCTCGAGGATCCTGATCTCGCGCGCGTCGAGCTCAAACTCCTTGAGGAGCTCCTGCGCCCGCGTCATGCGGTTCTTGGCACTGGAAGAACGATCGAAGTGACCGCTCATCTCGATGCCAACGCCGCCACTGCTACCTCCGTCGCCGCCACTGCCGCTGCCGCTGGGGATGGAGGCCGCGGGTGGCTCTTGTTGATGATGGTCGTCTGCGGTGACCGTGCTCACGGACACATTGCGGAGCCAGTGGTTGGCATCTTTGCGCGGCAGCTTGACTTGTCTGCGCCTCCTCCACCAGCAGATCATCGCCAGGCAGCACAGCAGCCCAACAAACGCCGCGGGCACGGCGATCGCGAGGAAGGTGATGGCGCCGCCACCGGCGCTATTTAGCGCGCCCGGCGGCCGTTGCGGGGGCGGCGAGGGCGAGGGTGACGAAGGCGGTGGCGGCGACGGAGGTGCGACGTTAGCGATGATGGGCTGCGTCACGACCGCGAGCACGGCGATCGAGACGCCAGCGACGCTCACGAGCATAGCGGTCGCGCTGCTTGGGCTGCTCGTCGCGCTGGCCATTGCCGACTGCACCGAGGTCGCCATGACTGTGGGGGTGAGGATGCGCACGCCGACGATGACGCTGCCCGACGTTACTGTCACCATCACCGCGGACGGGTCGACGCCCGCCCGGGCCGCGATCGCACCCTTCATCTCGGTCCGTACGCTCGGGGTGAAGGAGGAGACGTCGCCGGCGAGCTGGATGGCGAAGTCGACGACGCTCATCGCCGGCGGCGAGGGCGGCGGCGGCGAGGGCGGCGGCGGCGAGGGCGGTGGTGGCGAGGGCGAGGGCGGTGGCGGTGACGGCGGCGGTGGCGAGGGCGGCGGCGGTAGTGAGGGCGAGGCCGGCGGCGGCGAGGGCGGCGGCGGTGGCGAGGGCGAGGGCGGCGGGGGTGACGGCGGCGGCGGTGAAGGTGAAGGTGGCGGAGGCGATGGCGGTGGGGGTGACGGCGGAGGCGGTGATGGCGGAGGCGGTGAAGGCGGTGGCGGTGACGGCGGCGGGGGCGATGGCGGTGGTGAGGGCGAGGGTGGAGGCGGCGAGGGCGGCGAGGGCGGTGGTGAGGGCGATGGTGGCGGCGGGG
>JWZX01001759.1:0-34452 GCA_001275005.1 Chrysochromulina tobinii | reverse complement strand
AGCCTCGGAGGCGAGCTACTCGTTCTTCTGTCTCGCGGCGGCGCCCGCTTGCGAGCGCGGCGGCCCAGCTCGCCTGCTCGCAGGAGGGACCGACCAGCAGGTCCACATGTACCTCGTGCCAACGCTGGCGTGCCTCAGCCCCAGCCCCTCGCCAGGTGGCGGCGGCGGCGGCGGCGGCGGCGGCGGCGGCGGCGGCGGCGGCGGCACGGTGCTCACGGCGGAGCATGGGCACGACGCCTTCGTCTCCGCCCTCGCCGTGCTTGCACGTGATCGCGCCGTCTCGGCAGACCTCAACGGATGCGTGGTGCTGTGGGATCTCGAAAAGCGGCATGCCCTACGTGCTTGGACGGCACACACGGCGGGCATCTATGCGTTGCTGGCGAGCGGTGACTCGGTGCGCCGTAGCGCTCTCGCATCGAGCGGCGAGGCGGCGGCGGGGGCAGCGGAGGAGCTGCAGCACAGCTTCCTCTTGAAGGGGGCCAGGCTGCAGAGCGCGAGCTCGGACGGCGAGATCAAGAGCTGGTGGCTTCGGCTGCGTGCGGACGAGGAGGTGGCTGCCGAAACCCGAGCTCCGATCTCGGGAGGATCCGCAACTGGTGCGGCGGCCTCCGGCGGCCAGATCGCGGGAGATGGCGCCGTGGCAGGCGCCGTCAGCGAAGAGTCGAACGCAACGGGCGCCGTGGCGGGCGCGCAGGCGCCTGGGTACGTGGCGCTCGGCACGGCGCCGTGCCAGATCCAGCCGCACGGCACGTGCGTCTGGTCCATGTTGATGCTGCCAGACCACACGCTTGCATGCGGCGGCGGCAATGGCGAGATCCGCCTCTGCCGTTGGACTCCGGATGCATGCGTACCGCGACTCGCCACCGACCTGGCCGGCGCAGGCGATGGCGCGGTCGGCGGTGTGGTCGGTGGCGCAGCTGGCAGCGTGGGCAGCCGCGTGGTCGGCGACGGTGGTTACGTGGCCGGCCATGGTGGTTACGTGGCCGCAGGAGCCGTTTTAGATGGCACAGCAGCGGCGGCCGCGCCCGCTCAAGTGCCCGCGATGGCCGAGCAGGTGGCGACGCTTCGCGGCCACACGGATGCGGTGCGCGCTCTCACGCTCTGATGGCCTCTGATTGCATGTGATTGCATGTGATGGCCTCTGATTGCGGCCCTCATCGGAAGGCACTCCTCGAGCAGGTGCACGCTCTGACGCTCACCCCCTCAGGCCAGCTAGTCTCCGCCTCCGCCGATGGATCGATACGCATTTGGGACCTCATGCGGTTCCGCGCCATCGTGGCGCTCATGGGCCACACGGGGAGCGTGCTCTGCTGTGCCTGCGCCAGCGGAGCGTACGCAGAAGCTGGTGCCGCCGCCGCTGCCGCCGATGCCGCCGCGTCGGTTCTCTTCTCTGCAGATGCGAAAGGCGAATTGTTGCGATGGTCCGTCCGCCCGCTTCCGGTGCTCGGTCTCGCAGGCGGCTCGATGCTGCCAACGGCGCGCGTGCACGTGACCGAGCAGGGCGGTGGTGTCTACGCTCTCGCCTTCGCCGCGTCGTCCCTCGTCGTCACCGCCGGGGCGGACCATCGCGTGCGTCTGTGGAATCGCGCCGATCTGAGCGCGGTGGCAACGCTCGACCCGAGCATGCATCGTGCGTCGGTCTTTGCTCTGGCAGCGCTCTTACCACCCGTGCTGGACGATGGCGCCGCAGCCGCAGCAGGCGACCCCGCGAGGACTGGGTGCACGCCGCTCGCGGGCACGTTCCAGCTCGCCTCGGCCGATGCACAGGGGCACGTTGTGCTTTGGGACGTGCCGGGGCGAAGGGCAGTCGGCCAGCTGACTAGCGGCGAGGGCTCCGTCTGTGCACTGGCGGCCGATGCGGAGGGGTGGTTGCATGGAGCGGGCGGACGCGGCGAACTCTTGTGTTGGGATGCGGCGGCGGCCGTCCAATGCGCCGCTTCCGCCGGCTCCGCCGCCTCCGCCACCTCCCTCCCACCGAGCCTACCGAGCCTACCGGTCGTCCGCTGTGCTGCTCACTCCTCCGGCATCCTATCGCTCATAGCCGCTCCTCTTCATCATCCAACCCGGCGCACCGGCCGGGCAGCGACGCAGCTACTCTCCGGGAGCGTGGACGGTGCGCTGGCGCTTCACCGCGTCCCGGTTCGCCCAGGCGCTCAGGACCTGGCAGAAGAGCCGACGACGGAGGTTCTCTCTGCCCATCGTGGCTGCGTCTGGTCCCTCGCCACCGCCGACGCGGCCCTGGGTAGACCGGCATTGACACCCGCCGACAGCAGCAACCCCATTTTGCTCTCAGGTGGCGCGGATGGCAAGGTGAGCATCTGGCAGGAGGAGCATCGAGAGTCCGCCGAGGGAGCGTCGGCGGAGACGGAGCGGAGCGCGCCGGCGGCAGCGCAGGGTGCTAAGGCGGAGGCAGCTGGGGCGCGTGCGGCATGGCGGTTGGTAGTCGAGCTCGACTGCGCTGCTCAGGCTGCCCTGGCACTCGAGCCACGGCCCGCTGTTGCTCGATCCGTCGAGGCGGATGCGGCTGACGACACGACAGTCTTCGCCCTCTTACCGCTGCGCGGCGTGCTCCTGGCCGGGCTTGCCAACGGGACAGTTCAGCTGTGGCGCCCACCTGAAGGTGGCTCTGGGCGCTGGGAGTGCATGCAGAGGTGCACGGTGCACGCGGCTAGCGTGCTGTGCGCCAGCGCGGCCACTCCCGACGGCCCAGTGTATTGCGGCTCCGCAGACTGCGGGATCAGCCGGCTCGAGCTCCGGCTCGAGCTCCAATCTCCGCGGCTCGAGATCCAATCTCCGCATGCACCGCCCAGCGTGGCGCCCTATCCCGCGCCCGATCCATCGCCCGCGACGTTGCAGGACGCTTCGGCGGCGGTCCACCCGGCAGGCAGGGCAGGCAGGGCAGGTGGGCTCGGGCTAGGTGCTTCGGCGATGGTCCGCCCGAGCATCACCCTGACACACCTCGCCAAGGAGGCTCACGAGGCCGAGATCCATGCGATCGTCATCTACGCGACTGAGCGCTTCGTCTCGGCCTCCGCCGATGCGACCATTCGTGTGTGGGACGCTCGCACCCTTGCGCCTCTGTACACACTCCGTGCACGGGGCCGCCTCGAACCGATCGCCCACGACGGCGCTGTCTACGCTCTGTTGCTCGTGCCGTCGCCGCCGTCGCCGCCATCGCCCGCCGGCTCGGCCGCCGGCTTGCGCTTGCTCTCCGGCGGCGGCGATCGGCTCATTCGCGTCTGGGACTTCGCATCCCTCGAGCAACAAGCCACACTGGCCGGCCACCGCAGCTTCGTGTGCGCGCTCGCAGCCGACGCGCACCGGCAACGGCTCTTCTCCGCCTCCTCGGACAAGACCTGCATCGTGTGGCATCTGGGCACGTACGAGCGACTGCGCGTGCTCGCGGGCCATCGAGGGGGTCTGTACAGCCTCGTCGTGCACGAGGGGCGCCCGTGTTCAGGCTCGCTCGACGAGACGATTCGGGTGTGGACGTTGCGCGATTAGCGCGAATCTGGCTGATCTTTGGTTGCACTCAGTCTGAGCAGCTTGCGCAAGTGGCCCCGCCTGTCGACGCCGGCTACAGAGGCTCAACACGGCGGCTGAGAGTCCAGCTCGAGCTGCACTCGCAGGCGGTGATGTAGTACCGTAGCACAGCCCGCGAGCTGTAATGTATCGGCGAACCGGGAACCGTCGTACCACCAACAACGTAGGAGTCGGGTGCGGTCGATGGACCGAGTACCATACTTAGCGCGTACTGTAGGGCTAGCGGTAGCGGCTAGTCGCGATGGGCGTCGCGCCTAACGCGCCCTATTGGTATTGCCCTTCGAATAACAAGACAGCTCTAGACACTCGGAGGATCCTCTAGCTCTACTCCGAAAGGACATCGAGGCCTCGCCCACTGCTGGCGGCTTGCGCAACGTCAGGCAGCTCGCAGCATCCGCAGGCTTATCGCTACGTACGTTGTGCTTGAGACGTGCAGTCAGGATTCTTTCAATCGTGCCGGTAGGTTTCGTTACGGCCCGTCAGACGGCGGCGTGGGACCGGCGCTGCTCCTCCTCCTCGCGGCCAGAGAACTTGCAATCCCAGCTTCCCATGCTGCCGGCGATTCCAGGTACCGGCGGTAGGCCTCAAACGCATTTTTGCGCATCTGGCAGACTCGCTCGATGGTCATCGACGCAAGTTTGGCAGGTAACGACTCAAGCTCGAGCTCAGACAGCCGCACCGAGACTTGCGACCAGTTGATGACGTCCTCGAATGGCAAGACCCAATCATCCGAGATGATGATGGGGATCACGCCCATAGACATGGCCTCAAAGGCTCGCATCGAGTAAAGATTGGTCCCACGTGGCGCGAGGATGAACTGGCTCTTCAGAAAGTCTTCCTCGTACGAGTTCGTGCAAAGCGTCTTCGCACCCTCCATCGCCGCCGGTGCCTTGTCTTTGAAGTCTGTAAACGACACCTGTATGTGGCCCCATCCCGGCACGCTCACATTGTGCCTGCTCATGTTGAGCAACCAATGCCCCAAAGTACGCTTATACCCGTCATATGGATAGGTATGACGGCTAAACCGGCTTGCGAACGAGCCTCGAAATGTGGCGAGCGGGTACCGCTCAAAGCGGTGCTCGTAGTTGAAGAGGCACCGCTGTTCGACATCCTGCGTCGAATTCGGTCGCAAAGCCGCAAGGGTCTTCGTCCCCCACGATATGGGTGGGAAGCCCATGTCGATTCCAGGACGCAAATCCGGCTTTGAGCAGGTCACGCACGCGACACTCACGTGAGCAGGTGCACAGCGTGCCAGCGAACCGTTGTCGTGCCGTCGCCCTGGCGGCTGACTGTGGCCGTAGCCACCGCAGTCAAGAACAACCCATGCAACGCTCGAATCCAGCCCGTTGACCCAATGGCATCGATGCTGAAGCGCTTCATGAAATATACGTCTTTCCGTGGGGCCGAGAGGCCATTTTCTGCCTTGCAAGCAAGTCTCAAACACAGGTCGATTGGAGCTCGAGGGAACTGACAGCCACGCTCTCGTCTGCTGCATGAGCACCCTCCCATCCGCACAGCACTCTGTCGAGAGGTTGGCGAGCGTCGATCCGTGAAGCAGCGTGCTCAGGTTGCCCAACGCCGATACATTTTGCGTCGATCCTACTGGCGGCTCTTGATGCGCCCTCGTCGGATCGTCCGAATCGATTTTCTGAGACTTCGCCCACTCATCGGGTGCAACCTCGTTGAGTGAGCGTGGCTGCCGCGTAGCGCGCGCGTTGGGCCTGTAGGCAGCACGCTCAAGTGCTTCGGTCCAGCATGCGGAACGGCGATTCGCGCAAACGATATTGCTCCAGATCTTGCGTTGGTCATAGCGGGGCTCCCAGCAGCCCGTGATCCGGTAGAGAGCTCCAGATTGGGTAGCCCAGAAGCACGTGTAGCTATGGTTGTCCAGCATGCCAATGGTGTCGCGGAGCAAATGGCTTCGCCAAGCGCCTTGGCTGTGAACCTCAAACTGCAAAAACCCCACACTCCCCGACGCGAGCAGCTGCGTCGACCCAAGCAGCACCTCAGGATCATTGCCCTCCGTGTCTACCGTGAGCACAGCGGGTGTGAATCCACTCATGTGTGAGCGAACGAGATCATCTGCGGTGACGGCTTCCACCTGCGCGTCAGGTATGCCCGGTCGCGAGCCGAGTCCGATGCTCTCGAATCCAAAGACTTCCCAGTTCGGAAACGGCACCGTGCCACTTGCCATCTTTTGAGTCGGGGAAACGGCAGCGGCTGCGATCGTCGTCATGTAGCTGCTCCACGGCGCGGCTCTGACAGCTGCTCCAAGGATGCGGGAGTTTGCTGGCAGGGCCTCGACACAAAACACGTGGGCTCGCACCGCACTTTGTCGTGCGAGCGGATACTCGCCAATGCATGCACTCGTGCCGATTTTGCGCACCGACGCGTCGACTTTGCCAGTAATATGCCGAAGCAACTCTGCACGCCAAGCGGATGCATTCAGGGTGTCGTCACCGGATAGCAGCCGGGCCCATCCCGCACAGTCGTCGCCTTTGTTGCCACCGATCACGAGTGCCGCACTGCCCGCAGGCAGACAATGTCTGCCTGCACCACCAGCCTCTTTCCGCAAGGAGATGGCAGCAAACTGCTCCAGGGCTGCTGCGCCTATGCACTGCGTTGTGCGAGGGCCACCCTGCGCCCAGAAGGCGGCGGAGGTCTGCGAACACACGTCGTCGGACATGCTCGCGGGAGAAAAAGGGCACGGCCGAGACTCGAAGACGCTTTCATGTCGCGGCCGTGCCGCGCGCTTACCGTTTTGTGTCCCGACTCCCCACCGTTGAAAAGCACCGCTAGGTGCCGGGATGACGCGATGCCATAGCTGAGACTATTTTCTTCGTGCGCTCGGCTTGGATACCGGTAACAAGTTTGCCGATCGCGACTGCACTTTCCTCTCTTCACGGCCGCGGACCGGCCTGCGACTGCCTGTGCCGATGCCCACGGCTGCGCCTGCTAGCGGCCAGAAGACGTATGAGCGACCGTACGCTCCTCCCCTGCCTCTTGAACCCGGCGCGCCTTGACGTCCTGAGGCCGCTTCACCATTCGTCTGCGCTTTCTTCCTTTGCTCTCACGCCTCTGCGCGCACCTGCGCTGCTGGAATCTCAGGCAACTCAAGTCGGCGGCGGGCTCGTTCGAGGTCATGCCACCTTGTGCGCTGCTGCACAATTACATGGACACCGACGAGGAGCGGAGAGGCTTCGTCGACTCGATGGCAGAGGTCCAGGTGAAGCAACAGGAGGTCATCATGCGGCAAGGGGACAAGGGCAACAATTTCTACCTGATCAAGAGCGGCACGTGCGACGTGTGGATGGCGGACAGCGCGGGTGAGCGGCGCAACGTCCGCTCCCTCACCGCCGGCTCGTGGTGCGGTGAGCTTTCGCTGCTGACCGGCAAGCCGCGCAGCGCGAGCATCATGGCGACCTCGCCGGAGGTGACTCTGCTCATGGTGAATCGGCGCGCGTTCAATGCAGCGCTCGGCGACAAGATCGTCAAGAAGCGCGCCGAGTGGGTCCCCTTTCTCAGGCTGCTTCCAATCTTCGCCGAGCTCTCCGAAGACTACGAGCTTGGGCTGCTCGCCGACGCGTGCCGCGAGGTGCGCTACGCGGCAGGCGCCACGATGCACGAGGTCGGCACACCGGGCGACAATAAGTTCTTCGTCGTGCGTGAAGGCACGGTGGTCGCGGTCGCGGGCGGCCCAGCCGAGAGCACCAAGTACGGCCGGCAGGCCTACTTTGGGCACGTCGAGCTTCTGCAGAACTCGAAGCACCAGGAGACACGCCGCGCGGAGACGGCGGTGTGGTGCGCCACGTTCCGAAAGGAGGATTTCTTGAAGCTGGTGCCGTTGCATGCGTTCGTGCGGGAGGCGGGTCAGCAGCAGCTCGCGCTCAAGGCTGAGGGCGCCCCGGCCGGCAGCAAGATGCGCGGCCGCCGCTTTGGTGAGGCGGCGGAGGCGACGACAGGCGTCTTGACCGGCAAGGTCGCATCTGGGAAGAAGAAGACCACGGAGCAGGTAGCGCGCATCATGGGGGCGGTGAGTCGCAACGTCATCTTCTCGCGGCTCAACGAGATGCAGCTGACGATGCTGCAGGAGGCCATGATGGAGCACACAATACACCCCGGTCAGAATGTCATCACGCAAGGCGAGAAGGGGAACCACTTCTTCATCGTGGACAGTGGCGAGCTCGATGCGTTTGTGCAGGGGGAGGATCCCGACAGCCACCCGGTGCGCGTCAGGGGCTTCCGGGCGGGCGAGTCGTTTGGGGAGCTCGCGCTCATGTACAATTGCCCGCGCACGGCGACGATCCAGGCGGCGACTCCCGTTGTGCTATGGTCGCTCGATCGCGTCTCGTTCCGCACGATCGTGCTCGAGGCGAACACGAAGAAGGCGGCGAGCTATGAATCGTTCCTCGAAAAGGTGCCACTGCTCGCGCCGCTGGACAAGGACCAGCGCAACCGCATGGTGGATGCGCTCGAGGAGGTCACCTACGCCCAGGATGACGCGATCATCACCGAGGGCGAGGAAGGCACCCACTTTTATGTGATCGCGCGAGGCGAGGTGGTGATCACCAAGGCGGGCCAGGGCGAGCTCGCACGTCGCAGGGAGGTATGCTCCGAACGTGTCTCCTCTGATTGCATCTGATTGCATCTGATTGCATCTGATTGCATCTGAGTGATCCCTCATCAGGGAGACTACTTCGGAGAGTTGTCACTCAAGACGGGGGCGCCCACGATGGCGTCAGTGACCGCCGCCGCCGCGGGCACGACCGTCGTGCGTATGGACCGCGGCGCCTTCCAACGGCTTCTAGGGCCGCTGGGGGAACTGCTCGCGATGCGCAAGTACACTGCGAGCGGCGCCGAGTTGCAGCAGCAGGCAAGCGACGCGGACGCGGAGAGCACCGGCAGCGCGAGCGCAGGCGTCGAGATGCCCAACGAGCACAAGTACATCAAGGCGCAGCGCCCGATGACGCTGAGTGACTTCACAGTGACCAAAGGGACGCTCGGCGAAGGCGCGTTCGGTACAGTGCGCCGATGCCGCGTGAGGAGCACGGGCGAGGTCTTTGCACTCAAGCAGATGCAGAAGGCGGACATTGTCTCGATGGGCCAGGTGGAGCACATTATGCAGGAGACGCAGATCCTCGACAGGATAGCGCATCCATTCGTTACCAACAAGTGGGCCGGCTTTGTCACCCCGTCCAACCTCATTCTCATCATGGAGTTCTGCCCGGGCGGCGACCTGTTCGACCAGCTGTATAAGCACAAGCGCTTCTCCGTCCCCGACACGCGTATCTACGTGTCGCAGGCACGCGCCTTCCGCCCTCTGCCCTCCCCCCCACCCCCACCCCTACACAGACACACACAACCCCCACTTACCGCCCGCGGTCGCTCGCCCTCGGCAGGTGATGCTTCCTCTCGAGTACATGCACAGTATGGGCATCGTACACCGCGACCTCAAGCTCGAGAACATCCTGGTCGCCCAGGACGGCGCGCTCAAGCTGACCGACTTTGGCTTCGCGAAGGTCATCAAGTACCGCTCGTGGACGCTCTGTGGAACACCAGAGTATCTCGCGCCCGAGATCATCCTCGAGAAGGGGCACTCGAAGGCAGTCGACTACTGGGCGATGGGCGTTCTCTTCTACGAGATGCTCAACGGCCACTCGCCCTTTGAGGCCGAGGACCACCTAGCGACGTACCAAAAGATCCTCGACGGCACGGTCCACTACCCGCCCGAGATGAACATCGATGCGGCAGATCTGATCTCCAAGCTGCTCCAGAAGGATATCTCGAAGCGGTATGGCAACCTGCGCGACGGCTGCAAGGACATCAAGGAGCACCCCTTTTATGCCAAATCGGGCTTCGACTGGACCGACTATGCGCAGCGCGGCTCTGCCTTTAAGCCTCCCCTCTTCGATGCGTCCAAGTACGAATGGCTGCCCGCGGAGAGAATCGTCACTGATGCGAAGCCGTGCAAGCCCGCCGACTCGGAGCTCTTCACTGGCTTCTGAGGCGAAGGCGGCGAAGGCGGCAGCCGCGTCTACCCTCAGCGCCATGCACGGCTGTGGCGTCGCTGCCTGAGTGCACCTGCGTGACGCATTGTCATGTGTAAAGGCCGTGTGCCTTCCATGTGCACACCCCTGAGCGATGCTTTTCCTTTGGTCCCCTGTGGCCGCGTGTTCGTGAAGACGACGCGACGCCACTCCGCACTCGAGTCTCGACTTTCAAAAGGCTTACCGTGAAAAGCGCAAGCGCGAAGCGGTAAGCGAATAATCGAAGCGAAAGCGCACAATAAAAGCGAAGCCATTGCGACCATTATCGCGTTTATCCCGATCCGATCGTGACGATGATCGTCGGTGGCACCGGCCACCCGACCGCTGGATCGTGGAGAGTTACCTTGAACCTTCTCGCGCGTCACATTGTACACATATTGAACCGTATTGAACCTCCAAAGTTTCCCCACACCGCCTAACACACCGCCATCCACATACGTGCGGATGGCCGTGTGGGTACTTTTTCTTTCTCACACGCGTGTTTGTGCGTGGCATGTGTGGTGTCGCGGTATCCACGCGGCACGCGCAACCTGACGCCTGTCGCCGGCCCGCTATCGGGCCGTCTGCGATCAGATGCGAGATGCCGCAGCGGCCAGTTGGACTCAGTGCGGCAACTAGTGCGGCCTCGCCTCGCAGGCACGGCGGCTACAAGGCAGTAAGGGTGATGCCGGCCGACGGCTTCATGCGTGACGGCAGCGGCCCGCGAGGCGAGAGCAGAGCGGAGGGGCGTGCGTGCGGTGGTGCCGCACCGGGCGCCGCACCGGGCGCCCCTCGCGGTGAGACCAGAGGTGAGGCCAGGCCGCTCAGGCCGGACTGGCCCCGATTGCGCCACTCCTGCCCACGCGCGGGCTGCAGCCAGAGCGAGGCGAGTTTCGTCAGCTCGGGTGGTTTCACCCAGGGATTTGGCGGCATGCTTCCCGTGTACTCGGATCGCAATCCCGGCGTGATGTCGCGTCGGAACGCGCACTGCTCGTTACGATCGGTCTGGTACTCCGCGACCAGCCCATGCTGATAGAGGAGGGCCTGGCGCGGCGAGGGCAGATGGACGACTGTGGAAGATCCGCTCGCGTCGGTTGCACCTGACGCTTGCGCCAGCGACGCGCGCGCTGGCCCAGGGGGTCTGACCCTGAGCAGCGAAGCGCGCGACATCTCCAACGGGCTCGGCCTGCCAGCTGTCCGCTCGACCATGAGGCGCCTGCGAAGCAGCTTGTTGAGTTCGCGAAAGTCGACCTCGCCCGAGCCGTCCGTATCAAACTCGTCGAAGAGCTCATTCGATTCCGCGCGTGTCACGTCGAGTTTCAGAGCGACGGTGCCTCGGAAAAACTCCTCTTGGTCTATCCGCCCTGAGCCATCTTCATCCCAGTCGTGGAAGAGGTCCATCACGCGGACACCACGGGACGCGAGCGCCTCGCTCAGCAGCGTGGGGATCGACTTGCCACTCGCGCGGTCCAGCTTGACCGTCGTCGCGAGCGCCGCGCCGCGCCGCCCTCCTGACACCTTCCGAAGGTCGTGCCGCTGCGTCACGCTGATGCCGGCGAACTTACGGAGTCTGCGGTCGAGCTCACGGTACGAGACGGACCCAGACCCATCATCATCGAGCTCACGGAAGACCTGGTCGATGGTTGCAGGCATCACGTCCGCTAAGCCGAGCGAGATGATTGCCTTCCGGAACTCGCTCGCGTCAACCATCCCGTTGCCGTCCGCGTCCCACCTCTGAAAGATTTCCTGGACGTACGATACCGATTGAGCGAGCGCAGCCCGGAGCAGGAAAAGCGGGTAGTCCTGCTTCTTAACGCGACCGCTCCCTGTGGTGTCCATCATGCGGAAGCGAGCCCGCAATTCTGCGGCTGAGTGCTCGCCGCCCTCGCGGACGCGCACAAGCTCGGAGAAGCCGTCAAAGTCCAGGCTGTCGTCATCGGCCATGCCAGCCTCGACGTATTTCGCAGCCTCGTCAATCATCGCCGTGCGGAAGACCGACAGAAGGTGAACAGGCAGAGGCAACTCTGTTTCTTCGGGACTTCAGAACTTCGAAAGTTTGCAAACAACAGGAAGTCAGTCAGTTTCGTCGCGGTCCCCCCCAAAAGTTTGTTAGCCCCTGAAGCCGAAGCACTGAAGGTGTTCCAGCCCCTTAAAAAGCTTTTTGCGGATCCAGCTATGGACAGCCCCCGGACAAGTCAAACATGAGCGTCTGCCCGCGCAATCCCGCCTCCTCGACGGTCACGAGCCGGTTGGACTCGTCAAGCTTGATCGTGGGCGTGCCGGGCACAGGGCGCGTCTTGAGCACAAAGGCCTCGGTGAGCGGCGTGGGCGCGTCGGCCGGGTACGCAGTCACCACCCAAGCGCGCACCTGCTCGAGCGTGGCGCCGGCCTCGAAGCGGCGTTGCAGCTGGCCGCCGTGCGGCCACTGCACGCGGATGGGCATGCCTCCAACCTCCGGCTCAGCGGGAACCAGAGCGCTCAGACGCGCCTGGAGCTGCTCCGCGAGCGCAGTGGCCGCGTGCCGCGCCGCCTCGGCCGCCGCCTGCGCTTGGAACGCCTCCTGGGCGAGTCCGACTGCCTCTGCCTCGCGAGCGGCCTCGGCCTGGGCCTGGGCCTCGTGTGCCAACCGCTCCAACTCGACGAGCCTATCGGCGGCCTGCAGGCCAGATCGCGCGAGATCGAGCTCCTCGCCGAATTCACAGCCCGCCTCGACTGCCTCGTCCGCCGCGTTCACGAGCGCGCGCAGCTGATCTCGCGCGATCGGCTCGTCGAGCAGCAGCCGAGATCGTCCCGAGATCGCCGCACCCTCGAGCGTCTGCTTGTACGCCTCTCGCGCCGCCTCGAACCGAAGGCGCGCACCCTCACGCTCGACGCTCTCTTCGAGATCGAGATCGAACTCGAGATCACCGTTGTCGGCGGCGACCACGCAAACGGCCTCCTGCGTGGTGCCGCCGCGCGCGTCTTCGCCGCCGCCGCCGCGTGAGGCTCCAGCGCCCCCCATCCGCTCGTCCAACTTGCCACGGCATGCAACCACCTCGAACTTGCCGCCCCCTTCACCGGCGATGTCGAGGTGATCGCCCACTCGCACGTTCGTGAAGATATCCTGCACGCCCCGTGTGAGCAGCTCGACCTGCCGCTCGCGGCTAAGGAGGCGCACGGCCTGGCCGAGAGGGCGCAATGAGAGGGAGGTGGCGCGGGGCACGTCCGCACTTTCCACACCCACGGGCTCGCCGAGCGTCGCCACGCGCCCCGACGCCATCGTCATCTCGTCCAGCAGCCACTGCGGCACGATGACCGTACCCTCGGGCGCGCTCCAGTCGGCGATTCCACAGACGCGCGACGCGCCTGAGAGGCAGAGACGCATGCAAATTGGGTTGGGCGGCTGACGGCGGCCAGTGCGCGCATGGAGAGCGTCCAAGAAGGCACCGAGCGCCGCGTGAGGCAACACGATCCGATCGCCGCGCCACACGTACGCCTGGTGAGCCTCCTCGGCATCCTCCGGAGGCAGCAGCGCAAGCGTTGTAGCCCACACCCCTTCAATGCAACTCGCAGCTCCCATCCCGTCGTCGTCTTCCACCAGTGCGGCCGCATCGCTCGCGTACGCTACAGGCGAAGCAAGATAGAGCTCCAGCGCCACGCTCAGGTCGCCGTCGGCCTGCAGGATGAGCCGCTCGAGCCCGGCGTCGCTCGCGTCCTCCCCAACGATCGCGCGCAGCTCCGCGAGGCTCGCCGGCGCCACCGCGCTCGCGCCACCGAGGCCAAGTCGGCCCACAAAGTCCTCACCGGCCATCTCCTCGAGGGATGCTGCTAGCACTGCCTGCAGGAGGTAGTCGTCGTCGCCGCCGGCGGCACGAAGCTCTCGCGGTGATGGGCGCGCCGACGCGGCGGCACTTCGAGCCTCCGAAGCGGCAGTAGCACGAGCAAGCGCCTCGGCGGCTGCATGAGCATCCACGACGGCATCAGCACGAGCTTCCGCCGCGCGCGACGACGCCGCGCGCGCCGCCGTGGCAGCAGCACGAAGCTCCGCCGCGGCATCAGCACGAGCTTCCGCCGCGCGCGACGCTGGCGACGGCCGAGGTGGCCCTTGGGCGGCGGGAGCGGCTGCAGTGCTGAGTGTACCTGGACGGGTTGACGACGGACGTGATCCGGGAAGGGTCGCTGGGCGAGTGCCGCTGGCGGGGGCTCGGCCCGCGGGCGCGGCGGCTTTGGTGGGAATCGGTGGCGCGGCGGTCCGGGCAACAGGGTTGGCGGCTGCACCAGGACGCGGAGCGGCGACCCTTACGGCATTTGCCGCCACACGGAGTGAGGGGGCCGCCGCGGGAGCACCATCGGCTGCGGCGCTCCCCAAATTTCGTGTGCACGAGCGGCAGCGGCCATCCGCCGCTGAGGGGTCGGCCCAGCGCACGCCACAGGTCGAACACTTGGAGGCGCTCATGCGAGACCTGCTCTGACCCTGCTAGGATCCCTTCATTTCCTTCTCGTGGCAAAATTTGGCGCATAGACCAATCTTTGTGTATGCACACGCCAGTCACTTTTCGAGCGAGACCGAATCGTAGATGAATGACAAAGTTCATTTTTGGGGCGACCTCGTTTGAGGTCGCAGCCGACGGAGCGGAGGCGCGAGAAGCAAATCATCACACGCTGTGTGCTGCCTCCAGTATTCGTTGTGGCCGTCGGCATTGCGAATACTGGCTGTGCGCCTACCACGGCGATGGCAACCGAGGGGCCATCCACGGCTGTGGTGGTGCGTGAAACGAGCTGCACAGACCCGCGCGACGTACCCATCATGCTCAGCACCGTGTCCGCTCTTCCCGCTGCTGACCTGAGAGCGCGGCTGTGTCTCGCGCAGTCCATCGACGATCCCGTAACAGCCCTGAACAAGCGCATCCGTGCGCTCACGAAGAAGCTGCGTCAGATTGAGGAAATCCGAAGGTCAGCACTGCCGCCGCAACGCACATGCTGCCGCCTGGAGCTGCCCATCGCGAGTTCCAGTGGATGCCACTCACGCCCTCCGGGTCGATGTGCCTCTCGCCACGCAGCCTCGAGGCCAAGACCCTCACCGCGGAGCAGCTGCAGAAGCTTGCGAGCGAGGCAGAGCTCAAGGAGGAGCGTGCGGCGGCGGAGGCGCAGTTGGAGGCCGCGCAGGCGGCCGCTGAGGACGTGGCCGCCGCCAAGGCCGCGGCCACGCCGCCGCCCGCGGCCGCGGCGCCACCATCGGCCGAGGCCACTGACACGGCACTGCCCGTCGGGGCAGCTGGGGGGGCTGTCACGCCATCTTCTGAGGGCCGTGCCACGGCCAGCGAGACGAGCGCCGTGACTAAACTCGTGCTGAGCGCCGAGGCGAGCGCCGTGCTGAGCGCCGATGCGAGCGCCGTTCTGAGCGCCGAGTCGAGCGCCGTGCTGAGCAGTGCGGCGAGCGCCGTGACGAGCGCCGAGGCGAGCGCCGATGAGGCGGCCGCTGCGAAGGCGGCCGCGCGGGAGAGGAAGAAGGCGGCGCTACGAGCCAGGATGGAGGCGGCCGAGGCGGCGGAGGCGGCCGAGGCAGCCGAGGCGGCCGCAGGGGCGGCCGCAGAGGCGGCCGCAGAGGCGCAGGGCGCGCTGTCTGCCGAGACTCAGCCGATGGCCGAGGCGGCAGTTTCGTACGAGCTAGCGGGCACCCCGGCCGCCGAGGCCACGAGCAGTGCCAAGAGCGAGGCGGAGAAGCGCGAGCGAGCGATCCTCAAGAAGCTCCGGCAGGCCCTCGCGGTGCAGCAGGAGCACGCTGATGGCAAACCTCTCAACGAAGCCCAACAGGCCAAGGTACTGATGGCCTCTGATGGCCTCTGATGGCCTCTGATGGCCTCTGATGGTCTCTGATTACCTCACTGATGACCGCTGATTGCCTATGATTGCATGTGATTGCCTCTGATTGCATGTGATTGCCTCTGATTGACCGAGGCCCTACAGGCCAAGGTGCTCTCAGTTCCACAGCTCGAGTATGAGCTGATTGCCTCTGATTGCCTCACTGATGACCTCCGATGGCTTCCCTCATCAGGTGCTCTCGATTCCGCAGCTCGAGTACGAGCTGGCCACGCTGCAGCGCCAGATGGCTCGTGATGACGAGGGGCGATGGCCCCCCGCAGACGCCTCCGCAGCTGCCCCCGCAGACGCCTCCGCAGCTGCCCCCGCAGCCGCCTCCGCAGCCGCCTCCGCAGCCGCAGCTGGCGCCGACGGCCCGCCCTCCGCCGCTCCTCCGCCTCCACCGCCGCCAGCTCCACCGCCGCCAGCTCCACCGCCGCCAGCTCCGCCTTCGCCACCAGCTCCATCTGCGCCACCAGCTCCACCTGCGCCCCCCGCGCCGCCTCTTTCAGCCGCTCCGTCCGCCGCGCCGGTGCCCACGACGGCGCCGGACGCTCGCTCGCTGCAGCCCTCGGCCCGCCCATCAGGCCGACCGAGCAACCGCATGTCGACCGTCTCCGTGGCCTCGTGGGAGGAGGCGGATTTGACGATGCCCGCCGAGCCGGGCGCACCGCAGGCCTCCGCGGCCTCCGCGGCCGCCTCGGCCTCCGCGGCCGCCTCGGCCATGCACGCGCCGTGGCGGGCACCAACGGTCGAGACCGTACACGTGGCGCCGCGCGAATCGCGCGAGGAGGAGGAGGCGCACCCACTCAGCACGTCCACGCCCAAGCCGAGCGCGTGGGGGAGCAGCCTCGGCGCCAGTGCCGCCGGCGCGTCGCCCGACGCCACGTGGCGCAAGCAGCCCCCTGCGGGGGCCTGGGGGGGACGCGCCGGCGCCGGCGTGGGCGCCAGCGGCGGCGGCGGCGGACGCGGCGCCGGCGCCGTCGCGGGCGCATCGGCGGATGAGGGCCAGGCAATGCTGGATCGGCTGTATCAGTTCAAGTCCTCGGCACAGAAGATCAAGCAGCAGAGCAGCGCGGCTGCCACCGCATTGGGAGAGCTGCGTCACCTCGATGCCCTCCCCGCCACCCTTAGCCATGGATCGCTTCTACATAGCCGGCCGCCGCCCACAGCGAGCAGCGGCCCTCTCTCGCCGGGGGCCAAGGCGGGTAGCGGGGGGCTCGAGGCAGCCTCCGTCTCCTCGATGCTGCGCATGAGCGCCGCGTCGAGCACTACAGCCATCTCCACCTCCTCCTCGGCCTCCTCCTTCCTCGCCTCCTCGGCCACACCCACGCCCGCCTCTTCGACCTCCTCCTCGGTCACACCACCCACCCCTGCTGCAGCATCCACCGGCACTGGCGCCGTCGCGGCTCCCATGGCGCCGTCGTGGGCAGCGGCCGGCAGCGCGGCCGCGCCGTCGTGGGCAGCATCGGATCCGGTGCATATGTCGATCGAGGCGGCGCACGACGATGAGATCAGGGAGCCCTTACACGATGATATCGAAGACGAGATCAGGGAGCCGTTGCACGGTCCTGACACCCCTCACCCTCGGCACTCTCCGCCGCACAACTTCCCACACTCGATGAAGCTGCCTCCCGCCGCCCAGCACGGCGCTCCGCCACCAGGTGCCCAGCGCAGCGCGCCCGCCGTCGGCGCCTCAACGTCCGCTGCTGCTGCCACCGGCCTGCGCCCACCACTCAGCGCCACGGTCACAGACGAGCTTGCGGTGCCGACGGGCACTGCGGCGCCCACGACGACGACGCCCGCGACGACGCTCAATCTGGCCGATCCAGACACTTCGATGATGCCTGACGAGAACGACGCCGGCGCGAGCGCGGCGACGACGCCGCCCGCAACGACGCCGCCGAGCCCCCCCGTCGTGCTCAAGATCATCGTGCCGCCGTCGAGTCGCTCGCTGATCAGCGGCGAGTTGCCGCGGTACGATGGGGCGCATGCCGCAGCGGCAGCGGCAGAGCTCACGGCGGCCCTCGCCGCGCTGCTGCGGTCGATCTCGGCGCCGGAGGAGGCGGAGGAGGCGGAGGAGGCGGAGGCGGCGGAGGCGGCGGAGGAGGCGGCGGCGGGCAGCGTAAGGAGCGACGCCAACGAGCGCCATGGTGAGCACCTCGCGTCGCCGCTCGATGGGGACTTTTTGGCACGTGTGGCGGCGGCGGCGGCGGCGGAGGCGGTGGACGCGCTCGTGGAGGAGCTCGAGCTGGCGGAGACGGCAAGCATGCGCACGCTCTCCATGGACGACTTTGTGCTACTGCGGCTCGTGGGCAAGGGAGGCTACGGCAAGGTCTTCCAAGTACGCTGCCACCTCAACCACCAGATCTATGCGATGAAGGTGGTCGATAAGGCGTCCATTGAGCGCTATCGTTCGATGGAGAATATTGCGATCGAGCTGAGCATCCTGCGCCAGCATGCCGAGGCGCGCCACCCGTTCATCCTCGGGCTCGAATGTGCCTTCCAGAGCGCGTCCAAGCTGCACTTCGTGATGGAGTACGTGCCGGGCGGCATGCTCTTCGCGCACCTGAGGGCGCATGAGATGTTCTCGGAGAAGATGGCGCGCTTCTATGCCGCCGAGGTGATCGTCACGACGCTCGAGCACCCTCATGGCTACCCTAATGACCCCCCCTAATGACCTCCCTAATGACCTCCCTAATGACCTCCCTAATGACCTCCCTCATTTGGCAGGTGATGCTCGCGCTCGAGCACTTGCATGCGCAGAGCATCATCTACCGCGACCTCAAGCCGGAGAATGTGCTCATCTGCGCCGACGGGAACGCGAAGCTCTGTGACTTCGGGCTCGCAGCCGTTGGGCTGACCGCTTCCGCCACGCACACGTCCGCCTCAGGCCGGCCTGTGCTGGTTGGCACGACCGAGTACATGGCGCCCGAGGTGCTGCGGCGCATGCTTTGTGGCCAGGCGGTGGACGTGTGGTCGCTCGGTGTGTGCTGATGACCTCTGATGACCTCTGATGACCTCTGATGACCTCTGATGACCTCTGATGAGACGTGTGGTCGCTCGGTGTGTGCTGCTCTACGAGCTGATGACGCCTCATCAGGTGTGATGACCTCTGATGACCTCTGATTGCCTCCCTCATCAGGTGTGCTGCTCTACGAGATGATGACGGGCGAGGCGCCGTGGTGGCACAAGGAGCAGAAGGAGCTGCAGCGCAAGATCGTGCACACGAAGCTGCGGCTGCCCTCTTGGTTCACGAATGAGGCCAAGGGGCTCATCAAAGGGCTTCTCACCAAGGACCCCGCCCAGCGGCTCGGTGTCCGAGAAGAGTCGCCCACGTGTCAGTCCGACTTTGCCTCCCTCAAGACACACCCCTTTTTCCGCAACCTGAACTGGAAGCTGCTGATGCTCGGGAAGCTTGAGGCGCCGTTTGTGCCCACGCTGAATGCCGCCGACCCGACGAGCGACGTGTCCAACTTCGACACCAAGTACACCCTCGAGGCACCCGTGCTCTCACCGCTGCGCAAGCCGCTCTCGGTCGAGATGAACGAGCAGTTCGAGGCGCTTACGCTCGAGTACTCGTCGCCGGAGATCCGCACCTCGCTTCGTCACTCGATCCGCGACTCGCTGCACTCTCTGCGCTCGTCGCGCCTATCTTGTGATTCGGACTCGAGCCGCGGCTCGGATCGCGACTCAGCTGCCTCCGAGTCCCTGCTGCGTTTCCCCGCGGTGCGGATGAGGTGAGATCTCCCCCCTTTCTCCCCATCTGCTGCACTTCCCCGCGGTGCGGGGGGGGGGGGGGGTCGAACAGAACTAAGAACAGAACTAAGAACAGAGGCATGCCGAGGTTGTGTCACGATATGTGCGTGCTTATGACTGATGTTCCGTCGCGCGGTGTAAGCGCGGTGTTGACTGACGTGCAGTCGTGGCCGCGTGCTACACGGGGTTTGTCGTGTGCGGCGGCGGCGGGAACCGGGGCGACCGGGGGGGAGCTGGACGGTCAGTCGGTCACGCGTCTGACTCTCACGCAAGGCCGCGCGGGGCGGTCACGCCCGGCCGGACGGCACCGTACGGTACGGTACTTTTCAGATCTTCCGTTCACGACCGTCGACCCGCGGCCGCGCCCGGATCCGTGTCGCCCGGCGGTCACGCGATCCGACAAACGTCGCACCGATGCCACAGGGACCCCCTCTCCACTTGCTGTGCCCACTGCCTCAAACAGCTCTCGCGCACACGACCTCTCACAGCACGCGCTCCACGCGCAGCTTTGGTGGCTCTGTCTCGAGTGAGCCGCTTGCGCGTACGCGCGGCATCTTGAGGCGCACGTGCACCGAGGAGCAGCTGCCGAGCAGCTCGGCGGGCGGTGAGAAGGAATGCTCGACCGTCGCAAGGCGCTCGAGGGCCGCGAGCTCGGCGGGGCCGAAGGCCTCGGCGGCCAAGTCGACAGCCCAGGCGTCGCGGATGTCCTCGGAGAGTATCAGCCGACTCACGCGGCAGGGTACGCTCCCGCAGTCGAGGCGCACTTTCACCTGCCAGTGCGTGCGCGCGTCGACGAGCGGCGAGATGATGCCGCTCGGACCGCCGCGCAGCTCGATGCTCACCGAAGAGGTCACAGGCAAGACCATGCCGTCATCGCCCTCCTCGACAATGTCGCGGCTGCCACCGGTGTCGACGTCGCGGGTCGACGGCGTGTGGCTGTCCTGCGCTCGCGGGGTGCTCTGGATCTCCCGCGGCGAGCAGTGCGAGCCGAACGACGAGTCGAGCACGCGCCGCCACAGGGCGTAGCGACTCTTGAGCTGTGCATGAGCCGCGCCCACGGCTGCGAGTGCGTCTGGTCCGGCCGCGGCGCGCGCCGGCGGCTGGTTGTCGAAGTATCGCTCCTCTGTGTGACCAGAATACCGTGAGCAAAGGATCGTACGCAGGCCCTTGGGAAGCCGCATCCAGCCGGGCGCATCGGCTACGACGAGTCCATGCTGAAGCTGCTCCTGCAGCCAGCATCGCTGCTTCATCACTGCCTTACGCGACCGCGCCTCGAGCTCGCTCGTCGTCTGCTCCGCAAGCGCGAGCATGATTCGCATCGGAGGGAGGGGTTTCTCGGACGCCTGGAGCTCGGCGGATTGGAGGTAGTGCAAAAGCTGTGACACCGAGTGCGGCGGCGTGCGCGCGTTGGGCATGTCACCGAAGGCGTGGGCAGCCGCCCGGAGAGAGGTCTGGACCGCGGTCGTGGTCGTCGACGGTACATCCATGCTCCAGGCCGGTGTGCGATCCGTCGGGCCCGCGACGAAACAGGACGCATGAGGGATGAAAACATGATGACGGCGCACGCACAATCTCTTGAAATTGAACCAGCATCCTCCTCAAGCGCACCAACAACCATCGCGCTCGTCGAGCTCCCTCGCGAGAGCCTTAGGCACCAGCCACGCAGCCAGGCCCACAGGGCCGGCACCGCAGCCGCTCACCGGCATCTCTCCGTAGAGTGACCAACTCGTCTTGTTATCTGATATCTCTCCGGGAGCGGAGCCGGAGGAACGCGCAACAACCCGCGGGGGTACTTGCTCCGCCGTCCGCAGCCTGGGGGCGTCCGGCTCGACGTGGGAAGCAACTGCGGACACGTCCCGCAGTGCGTATCCAATTGGTCCCGTTATACACTTCTCGTCAGCTTCGATTCTACCGTATTCCGGGGCGAGCGTCGCGTATTCCCTGGCCTACAGACCACCAGGGAAACACATGCGCACAGTGACCACTCACTCCCCCGCATACAGAACAGCGTCATACGGGTTGTTGGGCAAGCGGGGGTCTTGCACATTTGCCGGTGGCGCTGTAGATCAAGTGTCCACGTGCGAGCAGATGCGACACGCTGAGAGCCTATGACCCTGTCGGCCGGGCCTCTTCAGGGCCGCTCGCACGCCTCGCCCTTCTCATGTCACTTCTTCCGCGTCGCGGCGCATCTCTGGGGCTGCCCGGAGAGTCGTCGCCGGGGCAAGCGGCCTCTCAACGCAGGAATAGTGTGCCACCGCGGCCTCACTCATTACTGTCTCCTGCCTGCGCTCAAAGCTCCTGCACCGATGCGACTTTGGGCTTCTTTTCGGGGCTCTTCTTCTTCGTGAAGGAGAGTGAGCGCGCCATACTGCGGTAC
Source organism: Chrysochromulina tobinii (assembly GCA_001275005.1). NCBI lineage: Eukaryota > Haptophyta > Prymnesiales > Chrysochromulinaceae > Chrysochromulina > Chrysochromulina tobinii. The sequence continues at coordinate 12,909 of JWZX01001759.1, read as the reverse complement.
GTACCAACGCCCATACCCAGTAAACCGGCTTTTGCCCGCCGCCTGTCTTCGGCCGCCTTCTTCGCCGCCTTGCGGAGGATCATGCGCCTACCGGCGTCCTGGATCTCCATCGCGGCCCAGATCCTGAGGTCATTCTTCTTCGCCTCGAGCAACGACTGCGCCCTCTTGCGCCGTGCAGCAGCCTGCAGGAAGATTGCCGCGCCGCGCTTCTCCTCGAACTCGCCTTTGGACGAGTGGTTCTTGAACGACCTTTGGATCTTGCGTGCCGCACGGTTCTTCGTGCGTAGCTCCCTCTTCACTGGATCAAGACCCTCGATGAATTCGGCGAAAAAACTCATCGTGGACACCTTGAGGGTCTTGAGGGGAACTCGGGTCGCGTGCCGCTTTTTCGTTCGGGGCGCGGCACCGCCGTCGGAGAAAATCTCTTTTTGGCGAGCACTCACGCAACACAATCAAGATCTCAAGGTCAACTTGCGCGTGCCCTTGACGTGCCTTGACGTGACGTGACTTGACTTGATCACGGGGTTTTTTCGAACCTAGAAGGCAAAGTGATTACGCCCCTAATCAGAGCCCTTTTTAGCGGCCCAAATCGACAAACCCAGCTTGGCCTCCAAGTCGTCCTTGAGTCGGCCAAGGATGTTTGGCATTGGCGCGCAGCTGGCGCAGGTGCGATGCCGCGAGCCACGCCTCTTCGCATGTGCCACGCCGATCGGATGTTGCATCCTTGGCCCCTGCGACGCGGCGCGCTCTTGGTCTCCGTGCTCCTCACCGCCCTCGCCCGCCGCCGCGTCCTCCGCAGGCCCAGGAGGTCATCCTGTACAAGGAGTCCAAAGACAGTAAGCTGGGCGTGACATTCTACCGACGCGATCCGCAGGAGGGCGGCGTGCCGGAAGCGGCCATCATCAGCCGGCTCGGCGCCACGGGCCCGGCCGTCGGCAAGCTGTTTGTCGGCGAGCGCATCATGTCAGTGCAGGGCCAAGACGTCCAGGGCCCGCTGCATGCTGCGCGGCTGCTGCGCGAATCGGAGGGCTACTTGAAAATTAAGAAGCTACCGAAGCGCGCTGACTTCGATGCGAAGTACGAGGAGTATGCGCAGATCGAGGCCGAGAACGCGCGCAAGGCCATCGAGGCTGCTCAGCCGGGACAGGCGCCGCAGGCGACGCCGCGCACGGACGCGGCGACGCCACGCGGCCCAGGTGCAGGCGCACCCGGGCCACTGCTGACGGGCCTGAAGGTCATCAACGGGCCCGGAGCCCCTAGCAGCAGCGCACCCGCACCCACGCCTCCTCCAGGCGGTCTCAACATTGCTGCGGGCTTTGCGAACTTCATGCAAGGGGCGGAGCAGAACTTCGGCCAGCTCTCGGCGCGCGCGAAGAGCGTTTTCGAGAGCGTCGCTGAGGCGATCCCCACCGAGGAGAACAGACTCAAGAAGGAGTTGCGCGCGAAGAATCGTGCGGCCACCAGGATCCAAAAGTGTTTCCGCGCGTACAAGGCACGTGGCCAGTTCCATGAGGAGCGCGGCGCATCCCTCATGCTGCAGGCGGCGGTTCGACGCCGCCAGGCGCAGGCGGAGCTCAAGCTGAAGAAGGATAACCTGAGACAGTGGGCTGCCACTAAGATCCAGAGCGGTGCCAGGCACATGATCTACCGCAAGAAGAAGAGTAAGGCAGAAGAGCGTAAGAGGCAGAAGGAGAGCTCGATTATGGGCCAAATGGGCAAGATGGCGCGCTCGCTCTCATTCACGAAGCGCAACCAGAAGAAGGAGAGCAGCACGCCGCGGGCGTCCGACGCCGCCCCGCCGGCCGCGAGTGAGCCTGCCGCTGAGGGCACTCTCGGCAAGATGGCGCGCTCGCTCTCGTTCACGCGGAGGACGAAGAAGCCGGAGGCGGCCGCGGAGGCGGGTGCGCAGAACGTGTGAGCATGGCTCGCATCTCCTACGCATCTCCGGTACGTCGGCAGATGTTAAGCCTCCTCAAGACGCGGCATCGAGGGGGCTTGATGGCAGCAGGCGGGCGTGACGAGGCGTGAATGCCGGCTGGGGCGAGATGTTCAGCTCCAGCAGCACCGGACGGTGCGACGGCGACACCCTGCGCACATACCCCTGACCCCTCTCCCTCAAAGATAATGCGCGGATCCGAATGATATGTCTCGTGTCCATGTCGGCGGGGGTGTCGTGTCGTGCGGTGCAGCGTGTGTGCGGTGGCTCCGCGTCCTCCCGAGTGGAAGTGCGTGCCGCTCCGGGGGAGACCGGGCGGGGACGGGGGAGCGGAAATCGGGCATGTAGCCAGCACCAGAGAGAGCAAGCAGCTCGAAACACAACTCGGCAACACGTATTCGGTATCTCGTACATGTGTGGGTGTGGGTGTAGAGTTGTCTAACGTTAAGAGCAGGAACGAACTCAGTGCGATGAGCCATGACCGCACATGACCCTTGAGCCTTGTGAGGGCGTTCCGGACCGGACGACCGCATGACGTCGCATCGGCGAGCCGCGGCGCGGGCGGCGCGTTCGACGGACCGGACAAGGGCGGCAACGGACAACGTACCCGATACGCGGATCAACCTTCAACGAGAACCGGCAACACTCACGATGTCGTGATTGGAAATATGATTCGAACAACAGAATGTGAACCTCAGAACGAAAAATTTCTTAACTTAAACTTTAACAGCAGAACGAGAGGAAATTCCCCGAAGATGTGCACTTGGCGCGAACGTTGAGATCTCCGTTTGATCTCCGTTCCAACCGTTCGATCCTCACGGTCACGCGTTGGGCAAACGGGCAAGAAAGGCAAGGGGGCGCGGGGGCCATCCAGGACGGCCCCCGGCCGGCCCCCGCCAGAAACGCGCACCCGCACGACGTCTTCGCGTCAACCGTAGCGAGTTAGTAGCGAGCAGTATCAGGGAGGCCGAGATGCTCTTGCTAGTGAACTTTCGATATATTGCGGGTCTAGGCGGCGGACCCGGACGTCGACGTGACCGTGAAAATTGATGTTTGGTCATTCTTCATTGAGTTATTCTTAACATTGATGTTACATGTTTGGGGGTCGGTCGCATTCTTAAGACTTAAACAAAGTAGTAACGCGCAGCACTAACGCGCTGTTGAACATTAAACAACATTGGGACTTGAAACGAAACACTAAGCCAACGTCTAGGAGTCAACATTAAGTAGATAAGTACGTTAGACAACTTTATGTGTGTGACGCCAATCGACCAGATGGCATCATGGCAAAGAGGGAGGGTTCCAAAGGGAGGGTTCCACCGCACAGGGAGGGTTCCACGACTCCTCCGTGTGCCGTGTAGCTTCACGCCCCATGCGCCAGACAAAGCCAAGGCTCAAGGGCGCCGCGGTCGTCATCAGCGACGCGCATCTGACCGATGCGTCGACGGAAAGGTGGGCATAAGGTGGTGTGGCTTAGGGGGAGGCTCCTCACGGAAGTACGGGTGCTTGAGCGCCTCGCTCGCCGAGAGGCGCTGGTTCGGGTCGAGCGTGAGCATCTTCAGCATCAAGTCGAGCCCTGCCTCGGAGAGAGCGGTGGCCGAGGTGAAGGTCGCACGCTTGAACTTGTCGCGTAACCGATTGAACGGCTGGCGCCGCTGCGGGTACTTGCGCAGAAAGTGCAGCGCGGTGCAGCCCGGCCACGTTTCTTCGTCGGGCGTGCCCAGGAGCTCGAAGATGCGCTTGACCTGATCGATCTCGCCCTGGCCGTTGAGTAGCGGCGCGCGGAGCACAAGCTCCGCGAAAATGCAGCCGAGTGACCACACATCGACAGCGGGGCCGTACGTCGTCTTCTCACCTCTCCCGCCGTCCGCCAAGAGCACCTCGGGTGCCCGGTACCACAGCGTGACCACCGTCGGCGAGTAGGTCTTCAGTGGCTCATGGTAATAGCGAGCAAGCCCAAAATCGCAGATGGCCACCTCGCCGCGGTTGTTCATCAGCAGGTTCGACGTCTTTAGATCGCGATGGAACACCCAACGATCGTGGCAGTAGGCGAGGGCAGAGGTCAAGTCGAGCATCAGGCGCTTCACCTCGGCCTCGGTGAAAGGCGAGCGCATCGCCGCCATGAGCTGCTTCACGTCATGCTCCATGAAGTCCATCACCATGAAGATCTTATCCAGCGTGTCGCCCACGACCATCTCGCGTGTGTTGATCACGTGTGGGTGCTTGAGGGAAAGTAGGATGTTGAGCTCTCGCAGCGCCGTCGGCGGAAAGCCCTCGGAACCTGCGTGGTTCATCTTGATCTGCTTGAGCGCCACAATATCCCCGGTGTCGCGCTCGCGGGCTTTGTATACCACGCCGTAGGTTCCCTCGTCGAGCTTCGCAATCTTTTCGAACTTGTCAACACCACGGCAGCGACCGCGGTAGATCGGAGGTAGACAGGATATGCGGCCGCTCTGCAGCGGTGCAGCTGGATCACGTGCAGATTCGCCCAGGCTCAGCGTCGACGGCCCAGCATCCGAGGATCCTATCGTGGCGGCGCACCCAGCAGCATCGATGCAGCATCTGACCTCAGCTTCCACCCCAGTCGGCGTCGTGCTAAGTGCAGGGCTCGATGCACTCCCAAGCACCCCCCCACCGTCCACAACAGCCTCCGTGGTCTCCGCAGAGCCACCACCAAGGCGTTTGAAGTCCTCAAGATTCTTGCGCATGTGATCAAGGCTCGAACTGCCTGCGGCCGCCGTTTTGGCAGCGGGCGGTGCGGCATCCTCATCTGAATCCGAATCAGGGCCGTTCCATCGGGAGGTGCCGAGTGGGTGTCGTGGAAGGGGCCCATCGTGGAAGTCATCTCCACGGCCATCTGTGCGGCGGCGCTTGGAATTAGGAGACGACATTGCGCGACCAGGGAGGCGCACAGAAGGGCAGGGCCACGTCCGTGGACCGCCGGGCGTGCGACACGTCCGCTGTGCCTCGTGAGAGTCAAGACAAGTCAAGTCTCGACGATACAGGTCAATGGTGAAGCCATCGGTGGGACTCTTCAGGATTCAAATGGTTGGCTTCCGCTTGTCGTCGATGCAAACCTCCACCCTGACATCAAAACGTTCACGGTTCTCAAATTGGTTACGAGCACGACCTGACGAGAAGACCGTCATTGTATTCACACCTCGCGACACCCTTGCGACTGCGTTGCCGATGGCGACCTTCTGGGAGTCGACGTACGACGACGGCCTGCCCACGCACTCGACGAATGAGCAGCTCAAGACCGAGGATGCATGCCGCGCGGTCTTTGAAGAATGGATCAATCCGGACGGCAGCCTCAGCCGTGAATCGTGCGCCTCCCGGCAGAGAGTGAACGATAATGAGCCATGCGCATGCCGTCCCATCCCGCTTCTGACGACCTGCCTTACGTGCGCACGCGATCGCAGCGTATCCTTCTGCCGAACTGAACACGCCGCATACCTAAAAGCCGGGCTCGGCTCGCTTGCGGCCGGCTACGTGAGCCTCGACGCATCGCGTCCGTGGCTCACCTACTGGATCTCCCATTCGCTCGAGCTCCTCGGGCCGAGCCACGCGCTGCGAGGCGACGAGGCCGACAATGTCGTCGGCTTCCTCAGGCGCTGCCAGGTGCCCGGCACTGGTGGCTTCGCCGGGGGGGCGCATCCGGGCCAGATTGCGCACCTGGCACCCACGTACGCTGCGATCAACACGCTGGTGACGATTGGCACGCCCGCCGCACTTGCCGCCATCGACCGCGCGTCGCTACGCGTCTTCCTGCGGCGCATGAAAAGGCCCGACGGCAGCTTCAGCATGCACGACGACGGTGAGTGCGACGTGCGCGGCGTCTATACCGCGCTGGCGGTGGCATCGTTGACCAACCTGCTCGACGACGAGCTCCGCCGTGGTGCCGCGGAGTGGATCGCGTCATGTCAAACTTATGAGGGCGGGATCGGCGCGACGCCTGGCGAGGAGGCGCACGGCGGCTATACCTTTTGCGGCCTCGCGTCCATGGTGCTCCTCGACCGTGTCGAGCTCCTTCGGGTGCCACCGCTGACCCGCTGGCTGGTCGAGCGGCAGATGGGCGTGCACGGCGGCTTCCAAGGCCGCACAAACAAGCTCGTCGACGGGTGCTACTCCTTCTGGCAAGGCGGTGCATTCCCGTTGCTCGAGGCGGCGCTCACACGCACCGCCGAGCTTCCCTCTGGAGGGATCGCTTCGCTCTTCTCCACAGATGGCTTGCTCGACTATCTGTTCGTCTGCTGCCAGCAGTCGAATGGGGGGCTGCGTGACAAGCCCGGCCGTGGGTGCGCCGCTCGCTCTCTCGACCCCTCAAACCTCTTGGCCTTGGAGCTCGGTTGCCCTCTGACCCCGGCTGCAACTCGGCTGCCCCTCTGCCCACTGCCTGCCGCCCACAGCCTGCCGTTGACGAATCCCAAAGCTGCCCCTCTGCCCACTGCCTGCCGCCCACAGCCTGCCCGCTCCCACCCGATGCTCCCCACAGCCTGCCGCTCTCACCCGATGCTCCTCTGATCGACCACTGTGCCTCGCAGCCGCGACTACTATCACACGTGCTACTGCCTCTCGGGGCTCGCCGTGGCGGCGGCAGAGCCAGAGCCCGATCCTGCCACCGCGGGCACACGCCCCGCGACCAGCCCAGCCCACTGGAAGACGGCTTTGGGATTCGTCAACCCGGTTTATAACGTGAGTGCGCCCAAGGTCGAGGCTGCCCTCGAGTGGTCGCGAGAGCTGCCACTGCCGCCGCTGCCATCGTCGCTGATGCGGCCACAGCCGGCGCCAACCCTCGCGTGAGTCTTCCGTGGACGTGCTCAATGATGCGCGGCCGCTCACCGCCGGCAGCCGGGCGGTCCACTGCGCGCCCGGTGACGCAATCTGCGTGGTTCGGGGCTCCTACGCGCATGCGTGTGGCGGGCTTTTTCTGACTGTCTGTGGCTCTGTGCACGTGTGCAGCGTATGCTCTCCGGCCGCGTTCCAGCTGCGCAAGCCACTGTTGACCCCGTCCGCCCGAAAGAGGCCAGCACGTGGGCGGAGGGCTTATTTCTGTGGGATTTCACACGTCCGATTGGCGCGACACGGATGGTTGCCAGGAGCGACTAGCGGTACGATGGAGTACGAAGGAGTACGATGCGGTTGCGGTGTAGCCGCCGCGCCTATAGCGCTTTAATACAATTAGTTGCACGGTTGCCACTCTCTAAACTCTACTCTCTACATGTACACGGCTCTGCCGCTCACTACTCTTTAGCATCAGAGAGTGTCCTCCACTCGTCGAGCAGCTTGCTGGTGGCACGCTGCGCCATCTCATACAGCATCCAGTCGCAGGGCGCCATCGTGCGCGTCGCCTGCTCGACCTTATCGACGAGGAGCGAGACGGCCGGGCCGCAGCAGCCAAAGCGCTTCGGCCCCTCGTGGATGTGCTCCTCGGGTAGCGCGAACTCCGTCAGCCGGCGCAGCACAGGCCACATCTCCGTCATGGCCTCCGTCGTTGTGAGCAGGTCGACGTCTGCCGCGGTCTCGAGCGCCGCCGCGCACTCGCTCGCGCTGAGCGGCTCGGTCGCGCCCTTGCGGTGCTGCGCGAGCACCGCCCGGTTGCTTTCGAGCAACGTCGAGGCCTGCAGGTCGGGCGTCATCATGATGAATTCGATCAGGCTCACGTTCGTCGCCCACTTCTGGTTCATGCGCGGCACCTGATCCCAGTCATAAAAGGAGCGGTAATGATCTGTCGGTTTGCGGATGCGCAGCGTCGTCAGCACGCGCGGTGTCGTGCCCGTTGCCGCCACCTCGGACGCGACAGCGCGCGCGCGCTGCAGCCAGTCCGACGGGACCGGCGAGTGCCCGTCCACGCAGATGCTCTGCTTCTGCGTGAGCAACGACGCCATCTCGACCCAGTCCTTGTTATTGATCTGGTAGCCAAAGAGTTTGGTGCAGTTGAGCTTGGAGCCGGCTGAAGCCACAGAATTCTGCATGGCCGTGTGCATCGAGAAGCCCCCATTCTTCTCGAGATGCCGGTCAAAGAGCATCAACGGTGCATCTGGAGCGGCCTCCTGCGCGCTCAGCAGGCCATGCAGCCCTATGCCGTGCCACTCCGGCGCCGCTACCAACGCTGTAGTGTGAAAGCTTGTAAACGCCGCCGCCAAGGTCCTTGCCGCAAGGAGCATCAACACACGGCCCATTTCGGAGTTCAAGAAGACCACAAGAAGGCCCAAAAAAGGAGATTCTTTAAAAGCTGTGATTGTGAAGCCTCTCAAGTCAAGTAAAAAAAAAAAAAGAAAAAAAAGGGCACACCACGATCTGCAGCCCCATGCAGACCGCGGGATCAGCCCACCGTCGGGAAGCGCTGCTTCTCCGACCCATCGCGAATCGCCACGTGCAACGTTGGGAACTCGATCAGCGTCTTGCCGTGCAGCGCGTCGAGCAGCGTGGCGACGAGCGGCAGGCTGTAGAAGCGCTCGTCGGCTGCGCCGCGCCGGTGGGGCACGGCCATGAAGACCACCAGCTGCTTCTCGCCCGCCGCCGCGTACGCTCGCAGCTTGTGGCGCAGCACCGCGCGCTGCCCGCCGTCGCGTCGGTGCGACGGCGCCGCTGGCGCTGCCGCAGGTGCTGTAGCTGCGCTAGGGTTCGTGCTCGCATCGCCGGCGGCGGCAACACCGCCGCCGCCGCCACCATTGCTGGCGCTGACGCTGTTGCCCGCATGCTCCGCGCCCGTGCTGCCGCTCGGCTCCCCACTCAGCCCGATAAGGTCTCGCAGCAGCTCGCGCAGCGTCGTGCTGTCCACCACGCTTGGCAAGATGTGCCGCACACCCGCGACGCCAAAGTCGAGCTCGACGCGCCAGCAGATGTGCCGCCGGCGGGCATCATAGCGCGACGTGTTCTCACGCTGCCGCTGCATACCGTGCGGCAGCAGCTCCAAATGGACGCCCCGCTCGAGCGCGCGCTGCAGCAGCTGGTGCCGGGCGGGTGGCAGAGAATATCCACGCCGGCCCTCGGCCGGCTCCACATCGCGGCGCACGCGCTTGCTGCTGTCGACGGCACGCCCCACGTCTTCCAAGAACTGGTAATCGCGATGCACCACGAGATCGTCAAACTCGCCAATCGCGTGGTACTCAGCCACATTGCGCTTGCCCGTGCAAGGCCGGTTTTGCTTATGCAAGTCGACGCACGCGGCGGAGCACGAACGCGTGTCGCATGCGGGGCAGCGGTATTTGGCGGGCTCGCCGCACGCGCAGCGAGCGACCGGGGGTCGGGCCGGCGGAGGAGGCTCCTCTTCCGCCGCCTTCGAGGCGACGTCGTCGCCGTCCATTGTCAGCGGACCTTTTTTGTAAAGTACAGATGAGGAGTCGTCAAGTCAAGTCAAGCCAAACCTTGACCTGACTTGGAGCTCTTGACGACGCGATGCCGCCACGAAACGTCTTCTTTAGAAACTTGAAGCCCGGTCTCATTTTCAGCCTTATTTCCGAAAAGGGTGCGGGAACACCCGCTGTCTACCGCTGGAGGAGCTCGGTCGCGCTCCCGAGTCCCGTCCGGTTCAACAACCCGATTCTTAAGAATCAGAAGTGTACAAAGATGCATCCCAGAGAAACGACATTTTTCTAACGATAAGTCGAGCATAGCAGTTAGCACGATCCCCGGCCGATAAAAATCCTATAAGCAATAAGGTTGTGCGTTAGTCGTGTGCGGAGTGCGGTGTGGACACACACTGACCCGGGCAGGGCGCTGGTGCGTACGCTGGGTACCAACCATGGCCGGCGCCTCGCCGCTCGCGCCTACAAACCGCCTCGGAAGCTCTCCTCTTCTGTCTCCACGCTTGGCCCAGCCCCTGGCCCAGCCCCAGCGCGCATGATCATCTTGAACTCATCGAGGTCAATCTCGCCGTCTTTGTTCGTGTCCGCCGCCGCCATCATTATTTCGATGGTCTTGTCGTCAAGGCCATTCGACTTGTACTTGCTCTGGATGTACGCCTTCAACTCTTTGGCGTCGATCTTGCCGCTCGTGTCCGTGTCCACCTTGGCAAACGCCTCCTCCAGGCCCGCGTCCGAATTGTCGAAGTTATCGAAGAGTTCCTGCCAGCCCGAGGCCACGCCGAGCGTCTTAATCGTCATGTCGAACCCTTTGGCCACGAAGGAGCCTCCTGTACCTTTTGGAACAGCGCCCAAGCCCGTCAAGTCCCTTTCGATCAGCTTGGTCTTGTAATGCCCCGCGCCGAGCGCCTTTAGGCTTGCCTCGTGCGCCTCCTTGAGCAGCGCTTCCGATTGCGGAGTTTGGCCCATGGCACGGAAGACAGACGCCAGGTTCACCATCGTCGTGATCGTGCTCTCATGACCCAGGCCGAGCGCGGCTCGACGTTCCTGATGAGGGAGGCAATCAGACGTCATCAGATGTCATCAGAGGTCATCAGAGGTCATCAGGCCGAGCGCGGCTCGACGTTCCTGATGAGGGAGGCAATCAGATGTCATCAGACGTCATCAGACGTCATCAGAGGTCATCAGAGGTCATCAGGCCGAGCGCGGCTCGACGTTCCTGAAGCACGTCGCGCAGCAGCTCCTCGGCCTGGGCGTGTAAGCCTCGGGTGTGATGCAGGAGCGAAGCGAGCTGCTCGGTGGTGTTCAGAGTCGCGTCGTTCGACGGTCCATAGAGCTCCTTCTCGGCCTTGATGCATTGCCGCAAGAGCTGCTCAACCTCGTCCGAGCGGCTCGCTTCGGGCTTGAGGAGCGCTGCCAAGTTATTCATCAATCCAATGGAAGTGCGACTCTCCTTTCCCTCGTCGTGCTTGCGCGTGAGCTCGAGCGCCTCTCGATAGAGCGCCTCCGCCTCAGCGAGCGGTCCAGGCTGCTTCCTTTTCTGGAGCACCACGGCGAGGCTGCCCATCGAGGCGCACAGGTCGTTCACATCATGCGTGCCGCTCACAACGGCCACCAAGGCTGCCCTCCGGCGCGCCGCCAGAGCCTCACGCAACAAGGGCTCTGCGTCCTCGAGGCGATCCTGCTTGTCAAAGAGCAAGCCGAGCCCCGTCTTGAAAACGAGCGTATTCTTGGCACTCGGGCCGTACTGCAAGGAGCACGCGTCGATGGTGAGCTTCAAGAGCGTCTCGGCTTCCTCGTAGCGCGCACTGGCGGAGAGCGCGTTGCCCAGCAAATGGACCACTTTGAGGGTCATCACATCCGCCTGGCCCTTGGCCGCTAGATAGCTCTCATAGACCTCGTGGAGGAGGCGCGCTGCCTCGACGTGGTTGTCTTGGCGTATGCACACCTCGCCGAGCTCCGTTTGAACCTTGAGCACCTCTTCGTGGCGCTTACCGAGCACCTCTGACCTGATCTGCAGCGCAGTCCGGAACGCCGCCTCCGCCTCCCGATACTTTACCTTCTTAACCATAAGCCTCCCGGCCTCGAAGCTCGCGTTGGCCGATTTGAGCTTCTGCGCCCGCTCCTGCTCGAGCGCCGCCTGCTCCGCGCCGCCTGCTCGTGCAGCCTCCTTTGCTCGCGCCGCCTCCTCGGCCTTTTGGGCCGCGCCAACCCTGCCCGCAGCTTGCGCGGCGGCAGCCTCCTCACGCCCACGCTTCGCTTGCTCCTCTTTGGCCTGTTTGGCCTTCCGCATCTCCTCCTCCTTTGCAGCAGCGTCACTCCTTACCGCAAAACCCGCGGTAGCACCCTCACTCTCGGCCTTGGCCTTGTCTTGCTGCGCGACTGCCTTGAGGGCTGCCCTGGCATTCTGCATCTGAAGCCGTCTCGCCGACACGCCTTGGGCTACATTCGCGTCGGGCATGACTACGGGAGGGGCGAGTGAACTGTCAGGCATGCGTCGCCTCGAGGACTCGAGGATGCGCTTTGAGCGTGCTTGTGCCGGCGTGAGTTTGGATTGCGGCGGCGGCGAAGATTGAACGTGAACGTCGGGCATCACTACGGGTGCGGACAGACGCCGGGTATCCCATTTGTACTCGGGAGTAAAAATCGGGCGAGGCATTCGTGAAAAGCACGGTTGGATGGCACTCGTCGCAGATTTGGACTGGAGTCTGCCTCTGGGGGAACGCTCAGAACTCCCACGCGGCGCCCGCAACAGCGTTTCGCGGAGCGGGCACTCGTCGCACACGGACGGCCGCGGCCGAACGCAAAAAAAGCGAGCGACGCGATTGAGAGCTTTTCTTCACACTCGGCGGGAACGAGCTTGCTTTTGACCCCCCTGTGAGAGGAATCCCGGGGTCGACCTTCGGCGAGATTGCTTTTTGCAGATGGCCGACGTCCCGTTTGCGCAGCGTCAGCCCGGATACCTTCAGGCGGTGTATTCACCGAGTTCGTTGCGCGGCTACGCCCCCAAGAACAAGGGCATTCCTAAGTGGCTCGACTACTGGCTGTATGGCCCGCCCATCGTCCGCGACTCGAGCCCGCACGCAATGGCCTACGTCTTTGGCCGGACGGAGCACGACAAGGAGTGGAACAAGACGCCCAAGGGGTCCGTCAATCGCTTGTTCAAGAGCACATTCCTCATCCTCGCGTATATCTTCTTCTTCATTTGCTCATTCGGTAGCATTGCGCGGACCATCGCCGAGTATCACAAAGGGGTGCCGCCGCCAGCCGTCAGCATCAAGGGGGTTGCTTGCAATCCGGGCTTCTTGAAAGACTGCCAGCCGGGTTGCGTGCGCGAAGGGCTCTTCAAGTGCGTGCCGAGCAAGAATTGAATGGCGCTAATACCGTGTCTGCATGGCCTCAAATCGACGTGAGGGACGTTGGCAAGCCACGTTCGCTGTTTCGTCGAATAGTAGTGTTTTGAGTTTTCGGCCCCAGCATCCAGGCGCGGGAGAAGGTGTCACTGAAGGTGTCACTAGGAACAGACTCAGGCGTGTGAACCTTCACGTTGCCGTGTGACGTGTTTTGTGGTAGAGAAAATGCGGCCTGTTTGCTTTTTGCGTTTTATCGAGACGAACGCCGCCGGCGGCGGCGGCGGCGTCGGGTCCGCGCCCGGGGTCCGCCGCC
>JWZX01001758.1:0-10047 GCA_001275005.1 Chrysochromulina tobinii | reverse complement strand
AGAGGGCCGCCCTAATTCCAGATTCCGAGTTTCCGAGTTTCCGAGGAGCCTCTTGGGCATGCTCTTGGGTTCAAGCCGAGAGGGACCCCATTTAGGGACCCCGATTCTCCAGGGGACTCTGCAAATTCCAGATTCCGAGCTTCCGAGTTTCCGGGGCCCCTCCGTGGGTCCGCAGAGGGACCCCAAAATCCAGATTCCATGTTTCCAAGTGTGCAGATTCCAGGATACTCCTCCGCAAATTCCAGTTTCCAAGATTCCGAGTGTGCAGATTCCAGGATACTCCTCGGCAAATTCCAGATTCCGAGTTTCCGAGTTTCCGAGTACCCCTCTTGGGTCCGAGCCCGAGGGACCCCCAAATTCCAGATTCCGAGTTTCCGAGTTTCCGAGGCCCCCTCTTTGGTCCAAGGCAGAGGGACCCCCAAATTCCAGATTCCGAGTTTCCGAGATTTCGAGGCCCTCCTCTTGGGTCCAAGCCAGAGGGCCGCCCTAATTCCAGATTCCGAGTTTCCGAGTTTCCGAGGAGCCTCTTGGGCATGCTCTTGGGTTCAAGCCGAGAGGGAACCCACATTTTCGTGTTTCCGAGTGAAATACTAGGGCTTACCTACGTAGGCGGAGCAGATTCCAGAATACAGAGCGCAGTTTCTATTTCCGCTCCTGTACTGACGTGAAGCCATCGGGGACGGCGGCCGGCACGCAGGTGGGCCGCAGTCCTCGCAGTTTGAGCCGTAGGTGAAGTCTGCGTTTTTGGCGCCGGGCCGCGATCGTCGCAGAGGGCAAGTCGGAGGTGTCGAGACGCGCCTGTTGGCGCGCCCCCCGAAGGGAACGCAAAAAAAGTCTCTCGACGCCGCCGTCGCGTGACGACGGCGGCGTCGAAAGACGACAGTGTCCTGGTGCACAGCAGCTTGCTAGCCGCCTGGAGTGATAGAGGAGTTACGTTGGCCGCACGGTGGCCATGGAGCGCGTCGAGCCGCTGCTGCGGCGTCTCGGGCGGGTCCTCAGCCTCGTCGTCGCCAGAAACTGCGCGCTCAGGCGCAATCGCCGTCATCAGCGTCGCCAGCGACAGCAGCAGCCAGGCTCACGGACAAAGGACAAAGGACAAAGGACAAAGGACAAAGAAAAGAAAACGCCTCGCAACCAAAACAGCACAAAGACGTTTCATCAGGGATAAATTCAGTCTCGTCAGTCAGTCAGTTCAGTTCTGTTCAGTTCAGTTCAGTCAGGGGCCCAAGAACCCCAAGGAGTCCCCAGGAGATGTCATCCTTCTGGACTCCTGGCTTATACATGAACCACCACACACAGGCTGTTTTTTTGGCCAGGGATGTCATTTCGTCACCCGTATCCAATACAATTGTATGGCGCCGTTGCCTGTCGCTGGGCTTCACGCGGCCGCGGCTGCCGCGGACGGCGCGGAGAGTAGCGGCGTGATCTCGAGCAGCGCCTGCTTCCAATCGCGTCTAGTGTCCACACCGGCGCCTACGACGGCGCGCTCGAGCAGACGCTCTGTGCCCACGACGGCGTGTTGACCCGTCTCGGCTTCCGCGCCCACGACGGCGCGCTCGACATGGCGCTCGGACACCGAGGGGTGGCGCAGCGCGTGCTCCGCGCTCATCCGATCCTCAGGCCGCCAGCGCAGGAGCTCCCACGCGAGATCCAGCAGCTCGAGCAGGCGCGGCGCCGTGCGGAGCGCGCCGCCGTGCCGCCCGCTGTCGCGCAGCGGATCGCTCGCGAGCACGTGCTCCACAAAGGCCTCCTTACCGCACGGCGCCCCGTTGTGGCCGCGGTACCGAGCCATCGCCGCCGGGTCGGCCGCGGCCGCCAGTGGCAGGATGCAGTGCTCGGCGAGCGCGTTGGCGGCAAGGAGGCGGCGCATCACCGCTTCGGGCTGCTCGGCATATCGGAGCCTCAGCACGGCCTCGGCGCGCTTGGAGAGGGGCATCACATGCGGACTTCCGAGGATGAGCTCGAGGATCACGATGCCCATCGACCACAGGTCGTACGAGCTTGGGCGGGATGCCGCGTACGCCTCGCCACCGAGCGCTGCCTCGGGCGGCTGATAACCCTCAGTCTCCTCGGCAACGCTCGGCCCCCTCTCAGGGTACATGCCCACGCCCGGCACCGTCACTTCCGCGTCGACGGCCGAGCCAAAGTCGGCGAGCCGCACCTCGGGCGTCGAGGCGGCGGCGGCCCCACCGCCGCCAGCGCCGGCCCCGGCGGCTGCTGGGCCGGCCCCGGCGCCGGCGCCACCCCCTGCCGAGGCGTGGACGCGTAGGATGATGTTGGGAGGCTTGAGGTCGCGGTGCGTCACGTTGCGTGCGTGCAGTCGTGCGAGCGCTTCGAGCGTCTGGCGCACCACCGCGCGGATCGTGCCTTGGCCAGGCTCGCGACGCAGGCTCTGCCACAGGGCCGATGGCCGACGGATGGTCACGCCGCCGCCGCCGGCACGGCCGGCTCCGTCGCTGCCCGCCTCCCGATCGTCGTCGTCCATGCGCTTCCCCTCCGCTGTCGTCGGCGGCTGCTCCTCCTCGACGGTGTACAGGAGCTGCTCCAGAGAGACACCCTCGTCTCGGAAGACGAGCCATAAGGATCCCTCCGCCTCGAACGCATCGAGGAACCTCGCGAGCCCAGGCAAACCTCGGAGCGCGGCGCCAAAGTGCGCCTCGCGCAGCCCCGCGAGGCACACCTGCGTGCGCTCGCCGCTGCTCTCGGCAAGTACGAGCCGCTTCACGATCAGCGGAACGCCGTGAGGATCGTCGGCGCGCACTGCACGCCACACGTCGCCAAAGGATTTGCCGTACACGCGGCGGCGAAGCCTGTACGTCGCGCGGGAGAGCGTTAGCTGCTCGTCCTCGCCCTCGGTATCGCTCTCGACCTCACTCTCAAAGGGCGAGGGCAGCCCCAGACGCGCTCCAGGCGCTACAGATGGTGGCGGCGCGGTGGCGGTCATGTTCGAGTTGGGAAGCGCGAGGTTGTTGGCCGCGTCAGCGGCCGGCACCGCGATGAGCCAGCGGTCGGACCCCTGAGCGGATACGTGCCCAAACAGCTGGATCGCGTGCGCGTCTGGCATTTCGATCGCTGATGGCGCAAACGTGCCTGGCAGCGAGTTAAGGCGCTGCAAAAGCAGGTAATCCCCTCCACGTGGGCCACGAACGACCGCGCCCACTTTCGGGATGAGAGACGTGCCCGTCGTGCCTGGCGGCGAGGCGCTGCCAGAGCTTGGCGGGGAGACGATCGCGGATCTCGTCAACTGGCCCTGCCACAGCACCTGCCAGACGGCAAACACCATCGTGTCCGATCGAAGCGTGCAGCGGCGTGCACGGCGGCGTGATGCACGGAAGTGGATGGAATTGATGGACCGGGGCGTTGCCGGACCCGAAGCAGTTTGCGGTGCCGTCTTGCCGAACCCGAAATCATCTTCAAACACGGTTCGTCAAGAATGCTCAGATGCGAGATTTACTTTCTTTCCCACTTTACAAGTAACTGATCAGGGTTCCATGGACCACCGCTTTCCGATACCTTGCCAACCATGATGGAGAGGAGAGGAGAGCGATGGGCGCGACGCGATCGCGAATCAGGCTGAGATCGGAGACATTTTCTGCATCAGACGCCATGCGACTCAGAATCAATTGCTCAGAATGTCAATCTCAGATCATCGGCCGACACACCGCAGATACAGTATTACACTGGTACCAGCACTCGAGACATTTATAGATTCACCTCACATCTCACAGACCGCCATTCCATTCGTATTCCGGTCATATTCCTGACCGTTACATTCCGTCAGGAGCGCGAACATTCTCCATGACCCTGCGGTCCGTACTCATCTCCGCTGCGCCTTGTGCGGGTTGTCGACCGCCTTCTTCGACTTCGGATCGTCGACCGCTCCTGGCAAGGGGGGCGTGGGGGGCAAGGAAGGTACGAACGGCAGCTGGCTCTGCACCAGCTTGCTGCTGCTGCCCGGCTTGCTCAAGGAGCTCGTGCCCTGGGCCTGGCCACCGCCGAGCTGTGGGCCGTTGCCGCTGCCCGACATGCAGCGCTCGGCAGCCGCCTTGGCCGCCTGGAAGGCGCCCGCTACAAGCCCAAGCCGGGCGTGGAGCTCTGGCCCTTGCTCTGGCGGAGCGGTGTTTCCAGGAGCCGGAGCCGGAGCCGGAGCGGGAGCCGGAGGGGTGTCTTCGCCCGATGGCCGACGCATGAGCGTGGGCGCCGGCTCCCTTGGGACCAAGTCTTGGGCCCAGTTCGCATCGACGCGTGAGCCATAGTGTACTAGGACCACATCGAGCGGCCAGCCCTGGTACAGATCGAGCGCATGGAGGATCGCATCGAGGATCCATTCGTACCGGTTGCCGAAGACGCCGCCGCCGAGCGCCGTCAGGTAGCACTTGACGCGCGCGCCTCCAGCTTCTAGGGAGCGTACAGCTCCGACGGCGAGCGTGGCCTCGTATGCAGCGCGCAGCACGAGGCGCGCAAAGGGCTCCCAGTCGCTCTCTGGCGGCCCGCGCGCGTAGGCGCAGGGCAGCGCGGACGCGTACACTTGGCACACGCGGTGCTCGTGCGGCGGCGCCACCGAGGTCTCCCAGTGCACGCCGACGCGCAGCGCGGCCTCGGCCTGCTCGACCAGGTTGGGCTCCGTCCTGAGGCGTGCGGCGAGCTCGGCCAACGAGCCGCGCCCCACCGGCATCGCGTAGCCGTTCTGCATGACCCAGTAGCTCCCGCCGTTGTTGCCGACGACAACGCCCACCTCCTTCAGGTTGTCAATCTGCACGGGGTGCTGCCCTGTGTTGCCCTCGTGCTGCACGAGGTAGTTGCGATAAACGGTCGCGGCCGGGCACGCGAGCGCACACGCGGGTCCCTGCGTCCTGTCGTTGATGTAGATGCCAACGCCAGCAGTGGGCGACACGTTGGGGCCGGTCATCTCGAGGCAGTTGAACTGACTGGCCGCCTGGAAGACTGCACCGGCATTACTTGGTTCGTAGTGTAGCGGTCCGACGCCCGCCGGCGCGGCAAGGTGCGCGAAACTAAGGCCAGCCGACGGTGCCGCCGCACCTTGTGCGGCGGCCAGCTTGCTGCGCAGTTCGGCGACAGACGGGCAATCGAAACGCCCAACGAACTGCCTTGGAAACTGCGGAGCGGTCGTGCACACGAGCGTATCGCCATCCATCAGGAATTTGTTTACGTTTTCTGCCCAAGTGTTGCACTCGTTGAAGCCGAAGAGGTCTCGGAACCACGCTGGCTTCCTGTGCATCGTAAAGGCTTTTTCCCCCACGCTTCGCACTCGTTGAAGCCGAAGGCACGGAACCACGCGTCGAAGGCACGGAACCACGCTGCAAAGCTCGAGACTTCTCCCTCCCGCATTCATGTGAACTGCACATGTGAACTGCACATGTGAACAACGTTGACTCCGGGCGCGCCCTCGGTACTCGGAGACCCGCACACCGCACAGCGCCTTGCATGTAATACATGTATCACTGTGAGTCGTGAAAATTACGCAACACACTACACAGGAACGCGTACGTAGGCGGTAGCAGAACGCCATAGCGAACGTAGTACTTTCACGGCCGGATACGGGTGGAAGGGCGTCATCCCCGGCACCGTCCTCGTAGCCCGCTTCGCCGGAGGGTGCCCACAGCTGCGGCGCCATCCTGCAGAACCTCATATCGAACCACGTAAGCAGGGTACGCCTTTTGATAGCGGCACACGATGTATTGCCGGCCGTACTTGTGGCCCTCGTCGACAAGAAGTTGCGCCGCCCTCTTTGCAGATGGCGAGCCCGACGAAAGGACAGCTTCAATCTCCGTCACGCCGATGAGATTATTCTCAGTGCCCGTCCACGAATCGAACCCACTGGGCTCGCGCAGCAAATCTGGTGCGAGCTCACGATCAAAGTCCTTGATGTTGCCCAACACGACCTTCGCAAGGACGATCTCCTTTCCACCTTCTTGTGCCACACTGGGCCTCATCACGTCAGAGTACAGCGCGTGCTCGGCAAAGTAGACCCCAATGCCATACTTATTGCCATCCGTACCAGAAGCACGGAGCGCGGTTCCGATCGAGTATGTCGGATCGAACCCGAGCTCGCTCATGCACACTTTTTCGGCAGGCGTGTTGCCGGTGCTGTGCCACAACTCGCGCTCGTTGCCCTGACCGCCGTTCTTCAGCGCGATCTTGCGACACTCCCCAGAATAATCTTTCCAGAGTTGCGCGTTCTGCACGCGCTTCAGCCCAAGGATGCTCGCACCAGGCAAGCCCTTGGCCAGCAAGCTCGCCACATGCTCAAACTCAGGATTGGGCGCCGCGCCCACAAGCGAGGGCACCTCCACAAGCCGTGGCCTCTCTGCATCCCACGTATCTTGGAAAAGTTGTGCGTGATGGGCAGAAGAATCTTGACTGGGGGAGAAGCTCGACTGGGCAGAAGAAGCTCGACTGAGGGAGAAGCTCAACTGGGCAGAAGAAGCTCGACTGGCCTGACTGGCCTCCGGTACAGCAGCGGCGGCTGTGGGCAGCATCAACAGGAAAGGGCGTTGGTCCGGCACGACCCATGGCTGACTGATGACTGCCATAAGATGCGATGAGCTCGGCTCCAGCTCGACCACGCGTGGGATCAATTCGGACTGGCGCGTGTTCCACCATGGAGCAAACGTGACGCCAAGCTCTGGAAGATCCTTTAGAGTGATCGTGACTGCCTTGCCACGACGAACGGCGACCTCTTTGTCTTCACCGACCTTGCAGAAACCGTGAATCGTATACGCGGACAGATCCTCATGCGCCGGGTGCAAGACGAAGCGGAGAAAGCGCGGCGCCTCGGGATCAGAGGGCGCAAACGCGACCACACCCACCGGTCGGTCGATGTAGGTTCGTGTAGACTCAGCCTGCTTGAGCTTCTCCTTCGCCTCCGCAAGCTGCTCCTGGGCCGCCTGCACTCGCGCCGCCGCCGCGGCAAGCTGCTCCTGGGCCGCCTGCGCCGCCGCAAACTGCTGCCGAGCCGCTGCCAGGGCCGCCGCCGCGTAGCTGACCGTCGCCACCAACAGAAGGGGCGCGATCATCCACACGGAGAACGAGGTCACCTCGACCTCGGCGTACCCATCGCTCCAGAAGCACCCACCTTCGACGAGCTGCATCTCGCTGTCCGGAGTCTCTGCTCGATAGAAGGCGAGCTGTTCCAGCTGTTCCGCTGACGCGCGGTGCGGCATGCGCAGCAGAAGCGGGGATGGCACGTCGTCGTCATCGGCAGCGGTCCCAGCAGCGGCGGTGGCGGTGTGGACAACCTTGATGTGGAGAGTCTCGCTCAAGGCACCCGCAGCGAGAGGGTGGTCGCTTGGAATGAGCTCGACGCTAAACATGTCCGCGCGCAACGGCCCTCCCCGAGAGCGTGAGGAACTGCGCAGCTCAACACCATGAGGGAGCTGGAGGACCGATGCGGAGGCGTCGCCCTCAAGCCCTTGAGCGTCTCTACCGTCCGACTCGGCGAAATAGTGCGAGTAATCGGCGTGTGCGGAGCGTTGAGTTTGCGCCACAGACGCCCCCATGTCGGACGAGGTTGAAAAAGCTACCCTTTGGAGATGTTGATCTCCCCTGTGGAGATGTTGATCTCGCGCCGGCGAGGTTGCCGCTCGCGCTGGGTTCGTGCCCGGCACAGCGCTCGTGCCCGGCACGTTCTGATGGAGGGCGTTCCGATGGAACTGATGGAGCCCATGGGTGGCGGCATCCGGCTCGGACTTCTTCGCGACTCGACGCCTCCAGCTCCACCGTAAGTTCCATAAAAGCCACATGCAGACGATCAGGAACATGGCGAAGTCGTCGATGAAGTACTTCTTGACTAGCACGTGTGCGCCTTCGCACGCGCTGCATGTCGAGTTCAGAGCTCTGGCGGCGTCCGCAGCCATGTACGCCGCCGACGAGGTCCCCACACTCGCCACCTCGGCCGGCATCTCGGTCGTGGCACAGTCGGAGCTAGCAGTGCATGACGCCGCGGCGGCGGCTTTTTTGCATGAGTCGCAGTCCGCCTGGAAGAGCATGCGTAGGGCCCAATTTACCAGATTGACTATCCTTGGGTCCTTGATCTCAATGAGAAAGAAGATCACGTTATGGCAAATGACGCTGTACACTAGGTAGTGGCACGCCTCGTGGTACCGGTCGAGTTTCGTCGAGTAGGGCAGTGCGGGCAGGGACTCCGCGGCGGTGTAGTTGATGCCGGCGAGCGTGAGGAGGATGGTGAACGTGAGCGCCAGCTGGTTGCCGATCTCGTTCGTCGGGATGAAGGTCGAAACGCACGCGAGGGTGGCGATCGTGCCCGGCCGATACACGTACTTCACGAGGTAAAATCCCGGTTTGCGTTTGAGGCCGAGTGATAGCGTCGCGGCCGACTGATGATTCTTGTGGCTCTCCTCGTCGACTTCCAAGGTGGACCCGGCGTCGTCGAACTCCCATTCAACCCCTATGGTCCTCTTGGCCTCTTCCTTGATCTCTAAGATGCCCAAGCCGTCTGAATCCGTCGGGTCCTCCGGCCTTCTCTTGTACGAGATTCCCTTGGGCCAGATGCCCTCCGAAGGAAGCCGCAACTCCTTATCGCACACGAACTCGTACATTTTGTCCTTGTGCTTCTTGGGAAGGAAGAGCTTGACCTGAAGCTGCTGGGTGTCGAAAGGGAATTCATGTAACTTCCAGTCGAGGTGCACGTTCGTCGCCTCGATCTGGTACGTCAGGACGGCGATGGTTCTCTCGCGATCACTGTTTCGCTTAGGGATAGCTTCGTCAATTAGGGGCAGCGGCGGGAAGCTCTTCCAGAGGAGCTCCTCCACGCCGCCATCTGTATAGATGCTCTTGGCGTCGTCGTCGGCCAGCAGCCACAGCTCCTTCTCATGATGCGTCTCCTTGGTGTCGTCCTTGCCATTCTCGATCCCCAACCTTGGCAGCACTTTGCGCCCCTCAATGTCTTTCCACACTTCCTCATCCGAGCTGATTCTCATCGATTCACATCCGCGAAGAGGTTGAGATGGCAGGAACGCCAGGGCCTCTTCGCGCGGCCGAAAGATGAGCCAGATGCGAAAAACCACCACCGCCTTCATCGCTTCGGTATCGAGCTGGTTCACGGCCCACACCCGGCACGCCAGGTAGCACGGCTCGTGTCCCCGGTCCCAAATCTTTTGCAAGATGTCATTCGGTGCGCTGCGATCAGAGGGCGAATATATCGAAGGCCCCGATCCGCGATCGACGAAGGACGGGGGGGCTGCGACCTCGGAAAACTCGGCACTAAAGCCGCCGCCCCGAGAGGCACGCTTTGGAGATTTCGCGAGCCGGCCAGGCGGCATTGCACCTTGAGAGAGGTGGCGCTTTTTTAAGTACTACTTTAATTATGTTTAGAGTGCTACCGCGGGCTTCCCCACCCCCGTTTGTCGTTTCTCGTTTCGGTGGTGTGGAGCTCTTACTTTAGACACAATGCGGGGAAGTTGAATTATTACCGAACAAGAAAAAAGAGTTCCCTTGCCTTCGCGGCCTGCCGTTTGAATGTCATTGGGCTCCTTGCCTGAGAGAGAGAACTTGTAACTTACGTACTTACCAAGCTACCTACACATTGGCAGGACCCCCTGAATTGCGATGGGGGAATTTGAAGGGGATGTCGGCGTGAGAGTAAGGCGGCATGCAACATGGAACATGGAACGGCACCTGGTGACACGACGGGACCCGGGCATGGAAACCTGCTTGTTCTCCTCGCTGCTTGTCGTGGGCTCGGGGCTTGTCACCGATGTATCCTTGCCTGAGTCAGCGCACGCCCAGATCTCGATAAAATAGACTCGTGGTCGAGCCGCAGCTCATAGAGGATGTGTTCGTATGTTGCACACGCTTCCTACTATGTAAGAATGTATTTTTATTGCGTCTCGTCCCGACTTTGGCCATCGCCACTGAAGCGCAAAAATGCTGGTCCTGATCGCGCAATGCTTGTCGCCGACAAGCTCGCCAATGGCGAAGAGCCAAAAGATGCCAGGCGGGGGTACGCCATCGCGATAGCGATTATGGGTCGAGATTATGGGGCGCACGCAGCCGGGATTCTATCGG
>JWZX01001757.1:0-11212 GCA_001275005.1 Chrysochromulina tobinii | reverse complement strand
GACTGCATCTACGGCACCGACTGCGCCGACTGCGGCCCGCGCTTCCCGCCTCCTCCGCCCATCTGCGCCGAGACGTGCAACTGGGCTTCCGACGCCGATTGCGACGGCGGCGGCCCCGGCTCGGAGTTCCGCCCGGCCCCAGGCCGACGACATGTGGACCGACCAATCGTCACATGTTGTAAGGTGGCAGTGTGTGTGCGTCCTGTACATAACCAGTCTAAGAACAAAAGTTCTAAAGGAAGAGCTACTCACCACCGAAACGACAAACGACGAACGGGGATGGGGTAGCCGGCGGTAGTGATGAAGGCGTCAACCGCGCGAATCGATGTGGTACACATGTGACACAGCCCTCTCGCAGACGCGCAACGGAGTCGCGCGCGCGCGCGCGCATGATGGTCACGTGAAAATTATTCATTCACGAAAGTTGGCCACGGGTCCGTCTAGTGTGTATTAACATGAATGAAATATGAATCCTCGGAAAAACGCGATGAATTGGGGCGAGGATGAGAACGACGCCGAGGACGAGCTGCTTACGCGTGAGCGCGCAGCCGAGCACGTGCTCCACGCGATCGCCGACGGCGCAGAGGACCTCCTGACCCACGGAGTGACGGACCTCCTGGGACTCGACTGTCGGCTATCTGTGTCGGCTAGCAGGCCAGCGTCATGGGACTTTTGTGGGCATGAATTTGCATTCAGTGGCGCGGCTGCAGCCATCGGCGTTGCGGCGATCATGACGGCTCCTCTTGAAGCGCCCACACTACTTGTCGGCAGCGCTGTCTTTGGTGCCTCGCACGCCCTTTCTGCAATCATGGAAGGACCGTGGGAGGTTCGGCGACGGATCGCTGCTCAGCGATTCAAGCAGGCATTCGGCTTCCATCGCGAGCTCCTGAAATGGTCCATAATACCGGCTGCCACCCGCTTCTGGTTCTTGGCGGAGGGCGACACTGTGCTGGAGCTCGTGCTAAAGGCGAAGCGCGGAGTACTCGGCATGGGCGATAATGCCGAGACGACGACTCGGCTGCTTCGACGGGTGCTCAGCCTGTGGCCGGGCGCGCCAAACGTCCAGATGCGCCGACTGGCTTGCGCCATAGTCAAGGCGCAGACTGACATGGGCCTTCCGGCCGACTCGCCCACCTTGGCGCCAGCGCTGCAGGTACTGTCAGACCTGAAGCAGCAGATGCGCGTGGGCAGCTCAGACGCAGCTGTCGACAGCGGCTCGCTTCTCTCGTGGGCTCACGGCACGCCCGCCGCGATTAGCGATCGGCAGCAGTGCACCGTGTGCCTGGAGCGGCCGCGCACCCATGCGCTCACGCCGTGCGGTCATCGATGCCTTTGTGAGCGATGCGCCAACCTGGCCGCTCTCGAGTACGCGTGCCCCATCTGTCGCGCAAAGGCGACTGGCCTGTTGCGCATATATGATCCCTGACCATCCTGATCCTTTGATAGACGAATGTGATCATGGAATGCCGCAGGGTTCGGCTGTTTGATCGTTGAAAGTTGTTGTGAGGCTCACCGAGACATAGCCATAACTGCAATATAACCTAAATCAGATCGACGTCGCGTCGGTCCGTCGCCACCTTGCACCTAGCCGAGTTATCACCCGGAACGTGGCCAACCGAACGGTGGCAAATCCAAAGGCCGGTGCACACCCTGAGCAGAGGCCAGACTCGAGGGGAGGTGCGCTGCCCGCGGCTCAGCGCTCACCAACGAGTCAGCACTAAGTCAGCACACTCCTAGAGCCTTTCCACCGACCGTGGGGTGGGTGCACGGGCAGCGAGGCGCAGGCGCTCTGGGCCGATGCTGAGGGCGCCAGAGCGCCGGATGCGCAGGGCAGGTGTACGGCCTGAAGTCGCGCAGCGCCACCAGCTCCGTGAAATACACGGTGTGCCATGGTTTGTCTTGACTTGCTTTGCTGGCGTTGCGCGGCTTGTAGTCAGGGTATCGTCGAGTGGCCGTTGCGTGGTCAATAGCGCAGCAGCGCAGACCACACGTTTGCACCTTATCGACGTGATGGGTGAAGACGATCGTATCGACCTCAGTGAGCACACGTGACGCGGCATGCATGAGGGCGAGTTTGCTGCGGTAGTCGGGGCTCGTCGGATTGTAGTCGCGCTGGCCGATGTAGCGCGCGAGATCGATCGAATCGGACAGGAAGAGCGTGCGATTCGGTAGGTACCACAACAGATGCGGTGGCAGCTGTGTCGGATCCAACCGCTGTGTTCTCGAACTGTTCTCGAACTGTCGATACGCGAGGAAGTCAAAGTACATCCACAGGTTCGCCTCATACAAGGGATCGAAGTAGCGGAAGACTGTGTGCCTCACAGGCACCCAGCGCTCGAGGTGAACCAGCGACGGTGGCGTGCGCGGCCCACCTTGATTGATGGTGATCGACGGATCCGAGCATCGGCCTGCCGCTCGAAAAACCTGCGACAAGGGCGTCTCGCGAGAAGAGACGGCTGAGAGCCGGCGCTGGTGGACAGCGCCGGCGGATCGTGCAAGGACGGCTTGCGTGAGGTTGCTGCGGTGCTGATGCGTGGCTTGGCATCGCGTGCCCACACTCGCGTAGTACCTTCGCAGCGCCTCTGTCGGGCAATACCAGTCCTCGGGCAGAGGAAGCACGCGCACGCCCTCCTGTGCGAAACGCTCTGTCCATGCGAGCCAGATGTACTCTTGATCGCCCTGGCGCAGCAGACTAGGCTCGCTTAAGGTCAGGAGCCTCTCTGCGGCGTCGCGCAGCAACGGCAGAGCCGCTCGACGGTACGCCATCAGGCATGAGCACAGCACAGGAGCGCCAGGGGCGGTGGCTGCCACGCGTTGGCCGAGCATCTTATGGCGCCCGGGCACGACGGGAGCTGCAAGGTCGGCGAGACGCAGTGTGGATGTGAGCAGAGTGTGCACGAGCGCGGGCTCGAGCACGAAGAGGTCCGCATCTAAGAAGAGCGTAGCCTCCCACTCGGTAGCGAGCATAGCCGCAAGCTTGAACGCAAATGGAGACGGTCGGCTTCCGGTACGGCTCGCGGCTCGACGTTGCAGCAGCGTGTCCGGCAGTGTGAGCCGTCGATGCCCTGCACTCCACAGAGACAGCTTGCCACGCGCTCGGATGAGCGCAAGTGCCTCGTCGTTCGCAAACAGCATGGTGGGGTACGTTGGCCGCATGCGGAGCCGCAGCTGCTCAGCGGACGCGATGGCCTCCGTGATGAGTCGGGGGGTGCCGATGTGCTCGCGCACGTACACGCAGTACATCACGCCACAGCTGCGGCAGGCGGTCGAGTTGCTCGGAGGCGGCAAAGGAGGCAGTGTCGCAGCTGCCGCCAGTTGCCGCCCATGCACAGGCAGAGTCGAGGCATTCTCCTCGCAGTGCTGCATATTTCGGAACTGTGGAAAGCTGCTCTCTCTCTCGGATCGACTCCACACCAGTACGTCGCGAAGCGCGTGCGCGCCACGTAGAAGCGCTATGAGCCGCGCACGTTCCGAGGGGCCCAGCGAGCTTGCAATCGGCGCTCCTTCCGCGGACTGGCGCCGCCGCGTGTCGCGCCAGCTGTGGAACGACGCGTTGACGCCAATGAAGCGGTACACAGTTGCGATGGCTGCACGCCTGCGGGCGTGATCTGCCACGTCCTCGTATGCAATCTGATGCCACGGCTTGGGCACGTGCCGCTGCAAGTACCGACATCGATGCAGATGCCTCCGGCGCAGATAGTGCAGCACGCCCATCATCTTGTCCGCCATTTGCTCAGGCGGTCGAGCTGCGTGGCACGCGGGGCTGCTCGCCTTGCACGTCCACACGTTGGAGTGTGACGCGAGCACATGCGAAAGCGCCTGGCGCAAGACGTCACGGCGGTACAGGTGCAAGACCATTGGGCGCATGTGGACCCACAGCCAAGATTCGCAGCGCGACGTTGGACAAAAGTCTGCTTTGGCCTTCCACCCGCACACACGTGCACCGAGTGCCTTGCAAGCGGAGCGATGCGCCAACAATTGTGCAAAGCAAGCCTCTTCGGCCTGCTCACGACGCGTCTTGAAAGGCATGCCAAAGCACGCCTCGCCCTGTCCGCCTTTGAGCATGTGCACCTCTGGATGCTGCTGCAGGTGCGTCGACGCGAGCCAGGTTGAGCCGACGCGCTCCTGCATCAGGAGCCACACATTGTGCATTGGCTTTGACGGCGCTACCGGGTAGGCGTGTGAACGCTGTGAAAAGTGTCCAGGGGTCCCCGAGCTAGTTGTAACCGCACACGAATGTACGCCGGTCCGGTGTCTTGGGTGTCGAATTTTAAACATTGGCTGTGAACGCTGAGCACCACGGTAAAAGACACCGGGGGAGTACGGAGTAGGGACACACATACCGGTAAAGGACTCACCCGGTAAAAAGACACCGGGGGGAGCCGGGACACTCGCGGACGCAACTACCGTACTCCTCGCCGCTCCCGCCATGAGCTTCAAGCTCACCATGGGCATGTCGCCCTTTTAAACCGCCCCCGCGCGCTCCCGTCAGGTGTGAATGTGTGCGTGTGAATGTGAATGTGTGTCTGTGTGACTTCTAACACACGGGTAGCACGGTTGTCGCGTCTGTCGTGTTAACGTTCACACGGGACTCACGGTACCGGTAGCCGTGTGTGTCCCTTCTCCCCCCGGTGTCTTTTTACCGGCTGCCGTAACCGGTGTGTGCCCGGAACCCCTTTACCGGTACAGGAGTTGCTCGCTCTGGTCGCGCCTGTGATGCGCGATGATGACGTTGATCGAATATCGGTGCACGCAGTATTGGCGGAAGACGCGCCGCAAGAGATTCTGGCCAGCATGCTGACCGAATGCTACTCAAATTACCAGACATACGACTACGTTTTCCAGACCCGATCCCATTTGTACCAAGGCTCTATCCTCTCCATCCTCTTCCGCGAGATCTCGCTCCCAACACTGCTGGCGAATTCGAATGGCGGTGTGTGGTTGCTTGCCGTTGACGGCAATGGGAAGGCTGTGAGTGGGCTCTTCATGAACCTTCGAAGCTTTAGTACCACACCCATCAGCACCCCAGCGGCAACGCTTGGCAATAAATGGGGAGCCATCTGGCAAGCAGAACACAAGGCGTGCCCGACACCACAGCGACGCAGGTGGCTGAGCGCCATACGCATTCACGCATTTACCGTCCTACTTGCATGCGCGATTGGCCCGTGGTCGCTGCGCCGGCTTTTGCGCTACAGCTCGCATGGCAAAGAGCTCAATCGACGATTCGCCACTTGTTGCACACCGACGAATGCGATGTGGCGGATCGATCATGTCTTCACGATGCCGCACCATCGTGGACGCGGGATCTGTCGTCAGCTCTTCGAAGCCGCTTGTGAAGCTGCTGATGAGGGTGGCGCGACGCTGTACCTTTCCACGAGCGCCGCCCTTACCAACGTGCCCATGTACCGGCGATTTGGGTTCGAGATCGTTGGAGCGGTCACGACCGACGGCACGTACATGGACGCCTCCCTGGCCGAGAGCACGATCGAGGCCATGTCAAGAGATAGCGCGAGGACCTCGGCGCCGTCCGCCCACACTGCTTGCCCACAGTTGCTTTTGACGACTGGGATGGCGCGGCCACCGAGGAGCGGAGAGGGGCTTGATGCTGCGACTCGGGCCGCCGCTGGTCCTGACGCCCGCCTCCTCCAGAGCCAGCAGCGTCAAGCAGGGCCAGAGTGCAGCAGGGTCTGGCACTGGGTCTGGCATCCGCCCCAGCGTTTGGTGATGAGCCTGACCATTGCCATTGCAACTGCTTCCGTCGTTAGGAGGGCGCATGCCCTCGCGTGACGAGTTCGGGTGTCTCGAGGTCTCGAATGATGATGGCCTCAACTTTGAGGATATGGTTAAGCCCCGCGGGGCTGTTTTGTATTGAGGCCGGTCGACTAGTCATTGTACATGTACCATGGAACCATCCACCTTTTTAAGTGTTGACAGGGGATTCGCTAGGTGTGCTCTTTTTTGGCAGGAACGTCTTTTCAAACACACTGATCTCACTCTGCGAACCGCGAAAGACTCTGATGAACGTTGTCATCATCATTCGACGCTCCTCTTGTTCTCCGACGCGTGCGCGCGCGCGCCCCGTGCGTGATGGTTCACATGCGCCTTGTGCCCTTACTGATCGTCGCGACATGCGCCGCGCTAAAGCCGCTCGTGAGAGTTGGCGATGGAAGTGTGACTCGTCGGCAAGCTATCTTGCTGCCGGCAGCCGCTGCAGCGGCCGCCAGCTCACTCGACCGTGCAATTGCGGCCGACGACATAACCGCTTCCATCGAGAAGATCGTGCCAATGGCAACGCTCACAGCGCAACTATCGGCAGCAGCGCCTCGCAACATCATCATCACGGGCGCAAATTCAGGCGTCGGCCTCGCTGGCGCCAAGATCTTAACAGCGGCGGGCCATCGCGTCACGTTGGCATGCCGGACGCAGGCCAAGGCGGATGCTGCGGCGGCGGCATGCATGGAGTGGTCGGGCAGCCATGCTACACGCTCCGGAGGTATTGCCAAGGGTGCCGAGTGCGATTTAGCTTCGCTCGAGTCGATCCGCCGCTTTGCAGAGTCGTGCAAGGGCTCGCCGTTAGATTCGCTGGTGCTCAATGCAGGCCTAGCCCGAGGGACTGCTGAAACCGACGTGAAACGCACCGCCGAGGGCTTCGAGGAGACGATCGGTGTGAATCACCTCGGCCACTTCTACCTCGCAAGTCTGCTGCTACCGACTCTTGCCGCCTCGAGCAAGAAGCCGCCGCGGCTCGTGATCACGGCCTCACCGGTAACGGCCGTGCGCGAGCAGCGAGGGTAGAACCAAGCTGAGGCCCCTGATTGCCTCCCTCATCAGGTGCATGACCCAAGCTCGGGTGGAGGCAACGTGGGCTCGCCAGCTGGGGTCGGCGATCTGAGTGGCTTGCGCGCTGGCAAGGACTTCGCGATGGTCGACGGCGGCGCGTACGACCCCGACAAGGCGTATAAGGACTCGAAGCTCTGCAACATGCTCTTCATGGCTGAGGCCAGCCGCCGGTTTGCACCTTTGGGCGTGACCGTCAACGCCTTCTCCCCCGGGTTGATTGCTGACCCTAAGGGCTTCTTTCGCAACCAGAACCAGCTCTTCGGTACCGTGTTCAACGCCATCACCCAGGTTGTCGGTGTCGCCGAAACCAACGAATTCGGTGGCAGTGCACTCGCGTACATGGCCGTCGACCCTTCGCTCGATGATGTGACTGGCGGCTGGTACGATACGCTGCCTCCCGGGAAGCACCAGCTCGCCGTGCACAAGCCGTCTGCCGAGGCGCAGGACGTGGGAAAGCAGAAGGTGCTCTGGGAGGCATCGGCCGCACTGGTTGGGCTGCCCAGCACGCCGCCGATGCTCGCCGTGCCGCCGACACCGTGAACACAAGACGAGACGGTTACACTGTAACGGTTAACGCTCACACGCTCGGCGAAGGCCGCGATGGCGCGCGAACGGCGAAGCCTGCGTTAGCGGTTAGGAAGGAGTCCAGCCCATTTCACTACTCGAATAAGGATAGTGGTGGGGCATCCATTTCAGGGCTAATAAAATTGGGGCGGTGCATTCACAGCCAATGGCATTCACGGAGCTGCGAGAGTCGGCAATGGAGCACGTCCAGCTAACGGAAGTCGTCGCCAGGGCACGAGGCCTCTGGCGGTACTAATGGCGCACCTTTATGTGCCTCTTTGTGAGTCCGTGTTAGCTAACTCGGCTCGCCCTTCCTTCCCGCAACGCCCTCCCAAGCCAGCAACCGCGGCCAGGCCAACATCCGCACGGTCAGCATCCGTACGGCCGATGAACACGGCGAGGCCGCATTCAGCAGCAGCCACGCCACGCCGGTCCGTGCGTGGTGCTGAATGTCAACCACCGCAAAGCCCTCGAGGGCGGCTGAATGTCAAGCTCGCTGCCAGCCGCCGACCATCATCCGCAGGCAAAGCGCACACGCCGAATCTAAACGAGCTGACCTCCATCCTTCACGTGGAGCAGTCCAGCAGCCCGCCGAGGAGCTTGCGAACCGACGGGAGCCTCCCGCACGGCGGGATGCAAGTCCACGTGCGTGACAGGGATCCGTCTCCCTCACCTCCAGACCCAGCAGAGCTAGAGCCGGTTGATCTGCCACCTCGAGTGCAGTGGTGGATGAAGGGTGCAGCGCCGGCGCCGGCAATAACGGCCATGCCATCGTTCCCAACTGAGGTGGCCACAGCTTCTTGGCCAACGGCTCCACGTGCCACCGTGAAAGCGCAGACGACGCCACGCGACCTGCCGCCAAGGCCCGGTCGGTGGAGGTCGTGTGACGCGCCACTCGCCAGGGAACGTCTTATCGTGCGGTCGCCTCGGACGTTTGCGGAGCCATCGGAGCCGACGGCGCCCGCCCGCGCGGAGCTGCTCGACAGAATGCTTAAGCTGCTGCGACCGCAGCTGGAGGCGATGCAGGCGGCCCTCGCGATTCGCACGCCGTCGGCGGAGGCGTGCGAGGCATGCATCCAGACGCTCGTGACCCTCGCACCTCTGCTCGGTGCGCTGCAGCCCACAGCTTCGCACCTCGCTCGCTCTGCGCAGACCGCCACGCGCCTTTCAGCACGCGGCGGCGGTGGCGGCAGCGGCAGCAACGCCGATGGAGCTTACTACTTCGAGGCAGCCGCGCTGCAGGGCGAGGAACTCAAAGAGCTGCGCGAGGCGTCCGACAACGCCTGCCAGCAGCGCGCGAAGCTGCGACGTAAAATCTCCGATAAGGAAGCTGCTCTCGCCGAGGTACGGCTGGAGCTTGGGCTGGCTTCGAGCCGGATGGACGAGCTCGTGCACGATCTGGCCGCGAAGAAAGTGGAGGCTGAGCTACGGCGCACGCAGCAGCAGCAGTATCATCAGCGGTATGAGATGATTTTGGCCGAGGCCGCTCATGCGACGCGCATGCAGCTCGACGAGCAGGAGAAACTGCAGCAGCGTCTTGTTCAGTATGAGCTCGAGATAGCGGCGCGCGAGACTGCACCGCCGCCTGAGACCGCGCCCGAAGGCATGTCGCCTGTGCGCGCCCGCTCCCTCGACGCTCCGTTCGACGCTCCGTACACTGGCAAGGACTTCGCGATGGTCGACGGCGGCGCGTACAAGCCCCCCGCCCGTCCACGGAACGTCTCTGACCTTATCATAGACCTCATACCGGAAGTCGAGGCCGACCTTTTCGCCGATGCGGCCGCCTCGGACCTTGACGAGCCACGGTCAGAAGGTGTTGGTGCAGCAAGCATGGCGCAGGCGGCGACCCTGGCATAGTCAATGCCAGTCATAGTCCACATAGCCGGATAGCTCATAGGATCTTTTAAGGCGAAATCGAGATCGTCGGAGATGTCCACGGAAGCCCAAGCCGCCGCCCGCCGTGCGCGGGCTGTCGCCGCTCGACCCACGCCGTACGCTACCAGCAGCAGCACGGGGTCGGGAACGTAAGCCGCGAACGAGGATCGAGGTTAATACGTCTTTACGAGGATCATGCTTGAGGTCGGCGCGCTATGATGTCGTGTGTTTGCGTGTTGATCGGCTTCGGGTGTCACATGCGATGCTCGCACAACACTCGCTTCCACGTACCACACATTGACCGCTATCGGGACTCGACGTGACACTCGTGTGGACTGTGGAGTGCGCGTAGTTCGGCCGGGGCACGCCGGTTTTACCACTGCCCTTCACTGCGCAAGCAACCCAGATCGTGCGCAGTCGTCCGGCGTGCGATTCCTGGCTACTTGCGTAGCAAAGCCGGGCAGCCAACTTTCGATGAAGCGGCTCGTGCAGTCACCACCAATGTCGCGGCACATGCGCAGCATCGCACGAACGTCCATCGCGGCCGCGAAGCGTGGATGGAAGTTGTCATTGTCGATATCGATGCGCTCGTCGACCAAAGGCGCAAGCGCGTCGACAGAGCGCGGCACCTGCTCAAAAACGCTCCGCAGCACTGCTTCCGGGATCCGTCTGCCCGTCTGCTCGCCACGGCGCTCCTCGCGCCGCTGCACCTGCTCCCAGCTAGCGGCCACGTGTACGATGGCCAGCCGATGTGGGTACGTGCGCCGGATGCGCGCGAGCTCCGTGGACCACCACGTCGAGTCGCGCAGCGAGGAGTCGATCCACACGTTGAGCCCGCGCGCGAGCGCCTCTTCGGACACTATCTCGGCGATCGCGCCTGTCTCAAGCTGGGTCATCGCGCCTGCTGTCGTCTTATCCCGCCGCACGTATTCCCTCGTCTCAGGAAGCAGATCGCGGATGCGGTCCATATCGACGCGTACGAACCGATTCAAAGGCACAAGGCCGTGCCGATCAAGCGCGCACATAACGTGCGTCTTGCCCGCACCCATGGCGCCAGCAGTGAAGATGCACCACGGCTGCCGCGGCTGCCGGACCAGGCGTGAGCCGCGCACAACTCGCTTCCACTCCGATCCGACGACCGGCCGCCCGCGCTGCATGTCCTCAAAGGACAGCAACTGCCGAATAATGCTGTCCTGAATGGCCTGACGCTCCATCGAATAGCGGACGTGATGATAATAGTCGAGGCCTACCCGTGCGGTGTAGTACTCCCGCCTCAGCTGCGCATTCGGATCCGCATGATTGTAAGAAGTGCTCTTGCTGTAATCGTACGTGTTGCTGGACTTGCGATCAGCGACCGCCACGGACGCGTAGAGGAGTAAGGCCGCCATCGACCAGTACATGTAAAATCAGCTGGATGCGGAGTTTGTGGAACGTGGAGCCGGGAAGTCAAAGGTCGTGCCGGCCGCATTTGTGTCTTTGTGAGAACTTGAATCGTGAAGTGCGGAATCGCTTTCAGCGCAACACAGATTGGGGGCGCATCAGCCACGATTGCAGGCAGGCAGCCAGCCAGGATCTTCCGAAAATATGGGGTCAGGGTGAGCCGCGCTGTTTCCGCCGCGCAAAAATAGTACTTCGACAACCCGTCCATCCTTTTCGGATTTTTTCGCTTTCGCACAATTCCTGCAGCAGGAGCCTGCTGTCGTGCAAAGCAGAAGCAGGCTGCTGGAATTCTCCTCGCTTAGCATGCCCTCGCTGGTGCTGTATAGAGCATTAATTTACCTCGGACCCCTCCTTGTCACCTCCTCAGAGTTTACCGATCCGCCCGTGCACTCGCCTCCTCTTTCACCTCCGCCGACGTCGCCACCACCAACACCGCCGCCTCCCTCAACGCCGCCATCCCCACCGCCGCCCTCGCCGGCGCCCTCGCCACCTC
>JWZX01001756.1:0-11786 GCA_001275005.1 Chrysochromulina tobinii | reverse complement strand
ACAAAACCCTACCGGTCCCTACCGTGCGTTACTGAAACGACATCGGGCCGTGCGATACTCTACACACACTAGTGCCGCGTTCGGACGCTTCTGAAGTTTCGTGGCAAACATCCGAGAGTCATCCAAACATGAGCGATTGCTTGCGCGACAGCCTGGAGAGGCCGTCGTTCGCGACTATGATTGCCCCGCGGGGCTTCGCTCAACTCAAGAGCGCACACCAGGAAGACTGCCCAATGGAGGACGTAGACCCAACCAGCGCGGAGGTACCGCTGGTGGCAGCAATGTCGATGGACACCTCGACGTGCACTGCGCCCAGCACGAATGTTGAAGCTATCCCATGGAGCGCCGCGAGGTTCCCGTCGGCAGCACCAGGGTCGGGAATCAGTCCGCAGGTGACAATCGTAACGGCATCAGTGGTGGCGCCAGTCTGTGCGCTGCCTGCGCTGCAACCACCGCATGCACTGCCAACGGCAGTGCAGGCACAGCCGTCCACCAATGGGTCCATACCAAGGGTGTGGCAGCACAACTGGCAGCAGCAGCAGCAGCAGCAGAACAAGACGACCTTTGTCTGCCGCTACTTTGGGTGCGGCAAGTCTTATGCAACCAGCGACGCCGCACGCAAGCATGCGCGCAAGAACCATCCCGAGTGGCTCAAACTCGTCGAGTTGCAGAAACGCGGCATCGATGGGTATTGCGGGCGCATAGATAACACGTACCATTCCGATGCACCGGCCCAGCAACAGCTGGCTGTGGTTGCGCATGCGTCACAAGGGTTTGGCTTCTCGCAAGCCCTGCCGAGCGCCTCTGCGATGCCCATGCGCAACACGATTCTGATGCAGCATATCTCGATGGCGCAGCCGCTCGTCAAGGCACAGGCTATGCAACCGATGCTCTCGGTAGCGGCGCCGGCGAGCGCGTCTTCGGTCGCCCATACCACACCCGCGGCCTCGCCGATCTCCCCGATCCAGCAAGCGCAGCAGGTGATACATCTCGCGTCGCTGCCGCTGCAAGCTCCGTCCATGGTACAGCCTGCCCAGCAGCAGGAGCAGCAGCAGGAGCAGGAGCAGCAGCAAACCCAGCAGCAGCAGCAGCAGCAATACCACCAGCGGCAGCAGCAATACCAGCAGCAGCAGCAGCAGCAACTGCAGCAGCAACTGCAGCAGCAACAGCAGCAACCACAGCCGCAGCAATATCAGCAGCAGCAGCAATACCAGCAGCCGCAGCAATACCAGCAGCCGCAGCAATACCAGCAGCAGCAGCAGCAGCCGCAGCAGCAGCAGCCGCAGCAGCAGGTTCTTCACATGGCCCAGGTGGCGGCTACACAAGCGGGCCCGTCGGCAGGGCAGCTCACGCTCTCGCATCCGGCGGTGCAGGCGCAGACCCACGCACATTTGCAGGCGCAGGCACAGGTGCAGTGGCAGACCCATGCAATGGCGCAGGCGCAGGTGCAGGCGGTTGCACAAGCCCAGGCGGCGCTACATTTGGTGGCGCAGGCAAACGCACAGGCGCAGGTGCCGACGCAGGCTCTAGCTGCCGTGCATGCGCAGGCAGCAGCTCAAACCTTACGTGGGGGCACGTCATTGACCGGGCTGCCCACACAGCTGCAGATGCAGCTGCCCATGGGACAGCAGCAATCCCAGCAGCAGTCGCTGACGCTGCCAGTCATACACGCAGTGCCGATATCAGGAGGGGCCAGAATGGTGGCGCCTCTCGTGCAGCTGCACGCCACATCTGCGTTCGGCAACTTGACGCAGGCCTTGCCAACTGGAAGCGCGACGATTCCAGTTCTCGCAGCTGCTAACACCAACTTAACGACGGCAGCGGCGATCCTGATGCCAGCGGCTGCAGGCACTACGGCCAGGCTGACCGCCGATTCGGACGATGTCCTCAACCAGACGTGGCATTCTCTGCCTCCGGGCGGAACGTGGTCAAGGATGGACTCGGCGACCACCTCGCAACGACCTCGCACTTGCAGTGGGGATCCAGCAGCGACCTCGCACGGCGCCCACGCGGAGCGTATGCTAGCTGCCACGGCACACCTGAGTCAATCGGCGCAGGGCATGGCTCCGTCAAGTGCTGGTGCGGTGGAGGCGCTCCTCGAATTGAGCAATTCGGGCAGCTCGGTTGGAAGCTCGGGCAACTATTTAGCGCAGGGGACGACGACCTTAGAGGCGCAGGTGAATGTGGCCGTCAATGCCGCCGAAGTCAATCCAGATGGATCCATGTCGCATCCGCTGCTCGATGTGACTCTCATGAATGAGATGTCCATCTCGGACGGGCTAAGGGAGCAGCTCACGGTCGAAGGTGCAGGCGCCTTATGTTCGCCACAGCTCATGGTTGCTTCGGGTTCCAGCTTGACGAATCTTCCTAGAATCGGCCTCTCTTGCCCTCTTCCTACTGGCATCAATGATCAGATGGCTTTCGCATGAAGAGTGGGGATTGGAGGCAGTGGCAGATACTGATACTCGCATGATGTAGGGAATGGACGGCTGGTGGTTACTTATAGACAATCGTCCAAGCGTCTGAGCTTACACATGACCATAGCAGACGGCTCGAAACAGCATCTTCAGTGTGCTGTGCACACGACGGGCGGGGGGAGCCGAGCTGAATGACGGGTCGACTGCCGCGACTGCACGGCCATCGTGTGCAGCTCTGTCCTGCACGCACAACTTATACGAAAATGATCGGCCGGGCGGTCGCAAGCGGTCGCTGGCGCCGTGGCGGTACGGAATAAGTGTGTATAGAGAAGCGCGGCGCGGCGACCGCGGACCGGCGTGGCCATTTTACGGGACTAGTTTTTACCGACGATGGTCTCGATGCCGTGTAAGCCGGAACTGCGTAAAAAAAGCTTCCTACCGGATACCCGCGATCGTATGAACGTATCGTGCACGAGTTTCGAGCCGCGCCGGGTTTGCGCCGGGTGCCTAGCGCCAGTTATCCGGGTTTAGTCCTCTGTCAGCTTAGACGTCCCGGGTTAATCCTGGCCCGCGCCCGGCCGTTATCGCCGTTAAACACGGGTCCGGGCGTCCGTCGGGCCCCTGGTGCGCCCGCCGGTGCCCGCGTAGCCGTGGGTACGGCCAGCCCCACGCGCTGCCGAGCCGTCCCCACCTGCTGTGCTCGACGGCCGCTGCGTGCAATCCTTGAGTGTACCCCCGTGTACCGAGCTACCGACCTGCCGGCGACTTGCCGGCGACGCTCTAAGTAACCCAAACGTATACAGTTCCGCCGCGTGGTGTCCGCTGTCCCGCACGCCCCGGGCCGTCGCTGTGAGGCCGACGCCTACCGCGCCCTAACTCAGTGGCAAAAACAGTGGCCGTGGCGTCAGGTGGGGGCAACCTGCTGTTGGCCAACGTGTGGAGATGGAGGATGCCGTTTTCGATTCGACCTCGTTCGACCGCAGATCGATGCAGATGGTGCAGGTGCACACGGAAGAGGGCGCCTCAGCCAATCTTCTCAAGCGCCTCCATCTCGTACTTATTGAGGGCCATGTTTTCAGCGACCCTTTTGACGAGCTCGTCCGTCGAGCAGCGCAGGTTACGCGGGTTTTTGGAGACAGCCGTCCATTCGTCACCGTGATGAGGGTCAGCGGCGACCGCGCGACGCAATACCTCGGCCTGCTGCTCGGGCGTACCGTGCTGGCTCTCAAACGCAAAGTAGTTTGCCCACGCATCGCCAAGATCGGGATCGAGCGTGACAGCGCGGTTGCACCACGAGCGCGCTTTTTCCTCCTTCCGTTCGCGCCAGAAGAGGCGCGAGACGGCGAGGATGACGTGCGGATCATTGTCGCACGCCTTCAGCGCATCGCTTGACTTGGACTTCTGCTGCGCGCGGGCCTCCATTGAGATGGCTTCAGCCCAAAGGATGCCAGCCGTGCGGCACTGCTGGAGCGCCTTGGCAAGCAGCGTCGCCGCGGCCTTCTTGTTGCCCGCTCGGCGCTCGAGGCGCACCGCCTCTAGCCAAAGCCGAGGTGCGTTCACATTCTTGAGGCGGCCCACCTCGAGGAGCGAGCGTGCCTTCGAGACGGAGCCGAGAGCTTCTTCGAGTCGCGAGGATTCGAGCCACATGGGTACGCAGTCCGCGCACACCTTGACGCCCCGAGCGAGCGTCTCGCGCGCGGCGTCCACGAGATCGAGCTGCCGCTCGATCTGCGCCTTCATGAGCAGCAGCTTCCAATACTTACCGTGTGCCTTCAGTGCAGGTGCGAGCATTTCGAGCGCGGCGGCGTTCTCGCCCAGGTTGCGCTCTAGAAGCACCGACTTCATCCACACGCGCTCGGTGCCGCATCGCTCGCGCGCCTTGGAGAGGAGGCTGCGCGCCGCATCGGGCTCGTCGTTCTCGGACTCGAGCTTGACGGCGGCGAGCCAGACTTGCTCTGAGTCGGGATTGGCAAGGAACGCCTCGTTGAGGATCGCGCGCGCCGCCTCCACTTTGCCTGCAAGCCACTGCTCCTTGGCCCCCATGAGCCAGAGCGCCTCGGCATGCGGGCAGAAGGAGACGGCCTTGCGCAGCAACGCGTCGAGCGAGGCGGCTGTGCCGTGCGATTTCTCGTGCTGCGCGGCGCGCAGCCACACAGACTTTTTTGTGGGGAAAGTAGAGAGCGCCTGCGCGAAGACGGCACGCGCGCACTCGGGACAGCTGCGCGCGACGAACGACTCCGCGTCCTCCATCCAGATGCGTTTGCGATCCTCCTCCTCAATGCCCAGGTGCAGCGTGTTTTGCAGGATGGCCTGTGCGGTTCGCGCGGCGCCGCCCTTCTCGGCCGTCTCAGCCTCATTGAGCCACTGCTCGCGCTCGAGATCCACCTGGTGGAGAGAGAGCGACTTGATCGCCTTCTCGATGATGCGGTCGACGAGGTCGATGTTCCCATTCGCCTCCTCGAGCTTGGCGGCGGTGATCCAGATCTGTGGCTCTGTGGGTATGGTCTCGCGAGCACGATTGAGCACTTTGCGCGCGTTCTGGTACGTCTCGAGCCGTGCGAGCGCGATCCACATGTCGACCGAGTGCGGCACGCACTCCACTGCGCGCCCGAGCATCAGCCGCGCGTCGTCCGGCCCTTCGAGGTCGATGGAAGCCTGCCAAAGCTTGACCGAATTTGGGATGACCTCGAGCGCCTTCCGCAGTACGCGACGGCGCATGGTCACGTTCGTCTCGAGCGATGCCGCATGCAACCAGATCTTGACGCTTTGTGGGATCTTTTTAACCGCCTCCGCGAGAACGGTCTTCGCGTTGTCGGGCGTCTGCAGCCGCGCCGCCTCCAGCCACACGTCCTCCGAGGCGGGGCATGCTCTGCAGCCTTCTCGAATGACCTGGCGAGCCGCGACGAGCTTCCCCGCGACCTCCTCGAGACGCGCGGCCGCCACCCAGCCCGGCCCGTGGCCAGGGTTGGTCGAGGTGACCGACTTGAGCAGGAGCCGCGCCTTCTTGATGTCGCCGATCTCAGCCTCCGTCGACACCTTGATCGAGTTAAGGTCGGTTAGGTAGCCTTTGGGGTCCACCACTGTCTGCCCCTCGACGCTGTCAGACATCTGGTCGAGCTTCACGGACAGCACCGCGCCACGCGCCTCGCCGATGGACTTGAGGTCGGTGAACGGTGTCTGCAACCCCGTCATGGGCGTCTCCATGCCGCCCGTCTGCATCTGCCGGGCGTCGAGACTGTGTACCACCTCCTGTTCCTGCCTGGCCTTCTCGAGCAGCGAGTCGGGCGCAGGAATGTAGCGCTCATTGCGCTTCTCAGCCGCCGAGTGCTTGCGGTGCTCCCC
Source organism: Chrysochromulina tobinii (assembly GCA_001275005.1). Classification (NCBI taxonomy): domain Eukaryota; phylum Haptophyta; order Prymnesiales; family Chrysochromulinaceae; genus Chrysochromulina; species Chrysochromulina tobinii. The sequence goes on along the minus strand of JWZX01001756.1, from coordinate 6,027 downwards.
GGGCTCGGGAAGGTCGTTCCACTCCTGCTCCGTCACTTGCTGCAGGTCGCGCTTGAGGTCTGTGAATTGGTGCTGCAACTTGGGTCGCACTGAGCGGAACTGGCTCAGCTGCTCCGCGATGCGCTGCTCTCGCCGCGATTTGCGCCTCTCGTCCATGTGCGCATCAATCTCGTTCCACACGCGGTCAGCCGCCTCGTCGTCCTCATCATATGGCATCTGGTCGAACAGCGAGCCCTGGTAGCCCGCAAACTCGTCAAACTTGCTGTCATTCAGCTTTCCCGCCTCATCGTTCTCAGCGCTCATCCGGGCAGGGCCGATATCGGAGCGCGTGGTGAAACCGGTCGCACCACGGCCGAGACCGGCCACATAGTTGACGGGTGCGGACGAATTGAGCTGCTTGGCGCGCGCGGCCGAGGAGGAAAGCATGGGGCCTTGTCTTCGCCAGCCTGCTTCTGTGAAACACAAACGCGCACACCCTCTTCGAAGGGGTGCTCAACATGACGCCCTTTGTCGGTTTGCGGCGATGCGCTCCGGAGGTTAGACGACGCGATCGGCCAGCGCGCACAGCGGTCCTCGGAGACGGTCAGACGGAGGTGCGGCCGGCCGGCTGAGGTCGTCGCCTAGTGGAGCCCAGCCCTCGCTGGCGGCAGTACCTTGTGCGCTACGCACACGGCATTGTCAAGTAGCGTGCAGGACCAGCTTAACATGGTACATGGTACATGGACAACACGCACAGGACGCAACGGTCAGTCGGTAACCCGCCCGGTTTCCTGCCGTACCTCGAGTGGCTCCTCCGTGTAGTCAGTGTAGAGCTCTGTTGTCTGGTCCGCTGCTGATGCGGAAGGATGCACGGTCAAAGAGGGCGCAGCGTCCTCGGTGGGTCCTTGCGGTAGCTTCGTGGTGTGTGTTACGGGATTGGTGACACACTACTGTAGACTCACACGATATTCAACAATCATGCGCCTCTGTTATTCAACTCGCATATATATGGATTAGCGTCGCGCAGCACAATACCACTCTCACTCGATCTTAGCTTTGCTATTTTCGCTTGCTTGCAGCCGTTGCCTGTATATGCTGTACACGAGGCAGAACGGGAACAGCGCAAAGATGAGCCAGAATCCCTTGACCTGCTCAATCTCGATCACCCGGTCGAGCACTGCAAAAATCGCACAAATACCGCAGCCGCAGCTGTAAATGATGGTGACGTACCTCCACTGCAGAGGCGCGGCTTCCGCTGGTGCCGCTGCGTCAGCCATCACGCCATCCATGGATGCGGGAGAAACCGGAGACGCGAAGCCGCGCCCCGTCGCCCGCCGCGACGTTATGTGACGAAACAATGCCGAACCGGTCACCCAAATCAGTTATGTGATGGGAAAGCCTCGCTCATTCACTCTTGCGCCTGTCTGAGATCGGTGCATGTGACACGTGATCGAATCTCGCTCTCGACCCTTTAATGCTGGACCTCGTGTGCGTATTCCGCAAGTCTGGCGCACAGCTGTGGAGCAAGTCGTGGGTGCCCGGCGCGCTCAAAGGCAACCCGGTCGATGCACTCATCCATCATGTGCTGCTCGAGGTGCGTGCGCTCGTCGTCGCGCGCACAGCCCAACCCCTCTGGCCACTCCGGTAGCTCGCCCGTGCTCATGAGCGTCTCTCACCTTGCCGACAGGATCGCGCCGGTGCCATCGACGTCTACCACACAGGCGACTACTCCGCCAAATGGGCCATCGACAACGAGCTCGAGCTCGTCGTGGTTGTACGCGTGCGTGCCCGGAACCTCTGGTTCGTTGTGCATTCCCCGAACCCAAATCTCAAACCCTCTGAGCATGGCGCTGCGCGCGCACGCAGGCCATCTACCAGCGCGTGCTCGTCCTCGGATATGTGGACGAGCTGCTCGAGCGCGTACGTGACGCATTCTGCGGCGTGCTTCGCGGCATCGCGCCCGAGGGGCGCGACGACTCTTTCCCATCCAAGGGCTTCACGTCTGCCTTTGACAGTATCCAAGCGGAGCTCGAGCTAAAGGCGCTCGAAGAGCGCAAACTTAAGGCGGCTAATAAGCCGCGTGCATTCACCGAGTCCAAGAAGTTTGCCAACACGCGGCAAGGCAACAAGGAGAGCTGCGCCGTCGGTGGCAAGAGCTCAGCAAGCAGTACCGCCGACAGTGCCGCCGACAGCCCGATGGGCAGCGCAGCCGAAGCCGAGCCGGCCGCAGTCGAGGAGGAAGAGACCGGCAGCGGCGGCGACGCGCTGACCGCGGAGCAGATCGAGGCCAACCGCGCCAAGCTGCGCGCGGGTGGCGGCCCGCCTGGAAAGAAGAAGGGCGCCAAGGGAGAGGACGAGACGTCGCCGGCGAAGAAAGGCAAGGAGGGGCGCTCTTGGGATGGCGACGAGAAGCCGCTCAGCAAACAGCAGCTCGACTTTTCGAAGAAGGAGGATCGTGGGGCACCCAAATCCAAGGTCTTCCAGGGCAAGAAGGTCGACCTCAATGAGCGCTTTGGCGACCTCGTCGACGAGGAGGAGGAGGACGAGGAGGAGGCGCCGGGCGCCGCCAAGCCGGCGGCGGCTGCGTCGAGTGGCGGCGGGCGCGGGATCTGGGCGTCGCTCAAGGGGCTTGTGGGCGCCAAGCAGCTCGAGCGCGCCGACCTCGAGCCGCTCATCGAGCAGCTGCAGGCGCAGCTCATCACCAAGAACGTGGCCGCTGACATTGGCTCGCAGATCTGTGAGTCCGTGTGCACGTCGCTGCTGGGGACAAGCCAGCAGGGCTTTGGTACGATGCGAGCTACGGTGCGCTCGGCGCTCGAAAAGACGCTCACGCGTATTCTCACGCCCTCGCACCGCGTCGACATGCTCGCCGCCGCTGCCGCCGCCAAGGCCGAGGGCCGGCCGTACGTTATCTGCTTTGTGGGCGTCAACGGCGTGGGCAAGTCGACGTCTCTCTCCAAGGTGGCCTACTACCTCAAGTCGAACGGGTTCACGCCGATGCTGTGCGCGTGCGACACCTTCCGTGCGGGTGCGGTGGAGCAGCTGCGCGTGCACGCGAACGCGCTCGAGCTACCCCTCTTCGAGAAGGGCTACGGGCGCGACGCGTCAGGCATCGCACAGGACGGCGTCAGGTACGCCAAGCAGATGGGGCACGACGTGGTACTCATCGACACAGCCGGCCGCATGCAGGACAACGAGCCGCTCATGCGCGCACTCTCAAAGCTGGTCACGCTCAACAACCCCGATCTCGTGCTCTTCGTGGGCGAAGCTCTAGTGGGCAACGAGGCCGTCGACCAAGTCCGCGGGTTCAACAAGTCGCTCTCCGAGTACTCGGCGTCGCGCGACCCGCGCCTCATAGACGGAATCATGCTCACCAAGTTCGACACGATCAGCGACAAGGTGGGTGCCGCGCTCTCGCTCGTGTACACCACGGGCAAGCCCATCGTTTTCGTTGGCGTTGGCCAGACGTACACGGACATCCGCAACTTGAATGTTGACCACTGCGTCCGCTCGTTGCTCAAGAGCTGAAGTGGGGGATGCAGGTGAGAGGTGTGGGCGCACCATTCCGCGGACGATTGGTTGCGCTCAGGGGAATTCTGTGATGACGAGATAATGCACAATTTATGCGGCCGCGCGGTCCCCCACATTCTGACGTACCGTATCCTTTGGCGCGCCGTGTGGAATTGGTCAGTGAGAGACGTTTTCCCATTGGCCCTTTGGCCGCCATTCGTTCCCAAGACCCAACGGCAACGCCGGCGGTCGCGAAACAGTCGCGGGTCGCGACGTGCCGGGTCCGGGTGCGGTTCGGCCGGGCAACTACCCGCGAGTCCCGACCCGCGACCGTTGACCGTAAAACTTAAAACGTTAACGTGAGCAATCAGTCACGACAAGAACTTATTCTGTTTGGGCTCCTCATGTCTAGATCACGCATCCCAACTCCTCCGACGTCTCGCTCGACACTAGAACTCTAGAAGTGTGGTCGAATTCGCCGCGTTGTGTTGAACAGCACTGAGCGATGCCGCCCTCTCGGATCACATCCACCATACGGGCCAAGCGCGGTTGACCCTCCTCCACCCTCACAATCTGCAAACGTATAGCGAAATGCCAAGCGTGCACGACTTGTCCATCTATCATAAGACGGACGCGCTCCTCGAGACGTTCACCCGGCTCTCTGATCCGTCGCGGTGCGGCTCGCGGCTCACCGTGGACAATCTGCGCGACACAGAGGATCCTGCTTTCAGCCTGCGCGTTGCCACGTTCACCGATAGCCAGACGCGCAGCACACAGGCTCCGATCGGGGCGGCTCACGTGCTGCTCAACTTTGGCGCTCATGGCCGCGAGCTGATCAGCTCGGAGGTCGCTCTGCGGCTGGCTCAAATGCTCTGCGGAGAGGCGCCCTCGCGATTTGCGGGTGACCCGGAGCGCTCCCGCGACCGGATTGCCGAGATGCTGCGACATGTCGTCATAAAGATCGTGCCGGTGCAGTCGCCGTACTCCCGCCGCCTCGCCGAGGTGGGCAGCGGCAGCTGCAAGGAGCGGCGGCTCAATGCACGCGGCGTCGATGTGAACCGCAACTGGGACGTGCTCTGGGCCGCAGGGGCCGCCGGCGAGGGCTCGAGCCAGTACCGCGGTCCGCGCCCGTTTTCGGAGCCCGAGACGCGTGCGCTCGCGCGCTTCGCCGAGGAGTGGCGCCCCGACGTGTTCGTCGACGTGCGCTCAGGCGACAGGTATCTTGCGATGCCGCACGCAGGCCGCGCCTCGGGACCGAGCGACCGCGCCGACCGGAATGGAATGCTTGACGTGATGAGGTCGGTGAGCGCGATGATCGGCAAGCAGTACCCGAAGCTGATGGGCATGGGCGACCTGCCCTTTGGGCCAGCCTCCAGCTTGGGAGAAGAGCCTTACAAGGCGACCGGCACCGCCCTCGACTACATGTACACGCGGGTCGGCGTGCGCCGCTCGTACATGTTCGAGGTCTTCGGGGCGAGCACGGTCTACGGCGTCGGCGGGCGCGCCGCACGCGAGATCGGACGGCTCCCCTCCGCTGTCGTGAGCCTGCTGCAGGTGTCTGAAGGGGAGGCTGACGGCAGCCGAATCAGCAGCAGCGGCGGCGGCGGCAGCAGCAACGGCAGCAACAGCAGCGACGGCGGCAACAGCAGCAGCGGCGGCGGCAAGAGCGGCGGTGGCGGCAACAGCAGTCCCCGCGATAGCCGCGAGGCTCGTGGCGGCAACCAGACAGGAGCCGAAGGCACTGAGGCTGCAGAGAGATTCACACGGCACGTGCGCCGTCAGGTGGTTCGTCGACTGCTCGGAGCGATCTCCCCAGCGCGGCTAGCGCTCGAGACAGCGCACCGGGCGCCCGCAAGCGTCTCACCTGATCCCTCGTGGTCCTCGACGCCGCTAATGCGTTCGACGTCATCTGCGCCGTCGGCTGGCCATGCTCCGTCGCGCCGCTCGTCGCTCGTGCTGCTCTCGGTCGCCGAAGAGGCGACGCACACTATGGCGCCCATGAGGGTCTCGACGGGCATGAGCGCCGGCCTCGCTGCCGAGGAGGATCCGTTCGATTGCGTCGCCTTCTTCAACCCGATGAACCGCGACGAGTACGAGGTGACCGTCAACGGCTGGGCTGACGCGCTCCTCGTTGTGATCAATGCGAGCGTGCTGGCCAGCGTGACCAGCAATGCGAGTGTTGCGGGCGTGGCGAGCGCGGCAGCTGCGGCCGATCCGACCGATCCCGGAGGAGATGAGGTGGTTGCGCTTCAGCCGTTTCGTCTCGAGGTGCAGCCCCGTGAGTGGCGATGACGGTCGAGCTCATTCAGGTGACTCGAGCGGACGGACGTGACGTGTGTAGGCTACTTACGAGATTCTTGCATCTTGGATTCATGAAAATGCGCGGGGGGTCCGGGAGCTGCCGCACACATATTACCAGTCGTACCGCCGAAATGCCCTCACTTTTACGTGCATTCAGTTCCCAAACAGGTGTGGGGTTAGGGCCTTATAAACATGAAAAATAGTAGACCACTCCCCCTTGGGTCAACCATTCAGTTC
>JWZX01001755.1:0-24054 GCA_001275005.1 Chrysochromulina tobinii | reverse complement strand
TCCTAGAGAGGCTCCCAGGAGGCGTGCGGGTCTGGTATGGCTGTGGCGACCGAAGTGCCCGAGCAGTCTTGCTGACCGAGGGCTCGATAGCGGCGATGTTAGACGGGCAGCTGGACGCGTCAGAGGCCACGAAGAGCACACCGGCCGCGTCGGGTGGTGGGCCAGCGCCCCTCTCCCTCCGCGGGCTGAGCGAGAATGAGACGACCAGCGCGTCCAGACCCATATCGATGACGACCACGAAGCCGAGGCCCAGCCACGCTCGCGAAGGGCGGCGGCCCTCCGACCACGAGATTGGCATGCAGCGGCCCTCCGACCACGAGATTGGCATGCAGCGGCCCTCCGACCACGAGATTGGCATCGCTTCTTTCTTCATGCTGCCCACCCTGCCAAAGATCCCCTCTCGACAATGTGCTCAGGGCGCGAGCCTGGATGCTGAATGCTTGGCAGCCCTGAAGGCGGATGTGTTCACCCAAAGCCAAGCGAATCACCAAGCGTATGCGCAGGCTCGAGGCTACACGTTCCTCTCTGTAGACGTGTGCTCGGCGGCTGCGCAACTGGACCCGGGCAACATCTCCCGAGTCACGCCAGCCTCTTGGGCCAAAATACACTTGGTGCGCGCATGCATGCTGGGCTTTCCCTTGCTGAGGTATGTGCTGTGGATCGATGCGGACGCCATCTTTCTGGATTTGGGCGTTTCGATCCAAAGTCGATTGCTCACACCGGCCCCTGGCCCACACTGCAGCTTGATGGTGGCGGAAGACGTCGGAGGCCAGCCCTTCAACATGGGCATCTTCCTTGTGCGTAACGATCGCGCGGCGGAGATCATCCTCGAGCGTCTCATGATGATGTCCACCCAGCCTGAGTTCAGGTTTCGCCGCTACTGGGAGCAAGACGGGCTGCGCTGGCTGTGGTCCCGCAATGACTCCGCAGACGCTGCCAGTGCGGCCGCAGGCGCGCGAGTATGCATCGTGCGCCCCCGGCGCGCGATGCAGTCTCTCGTCAAGGTGCGTGAGGTGCAGCCTGGTGACTTCATTGCGCACTATACCTGGGTGACGCGAAGGGGCTTCCTTCAGTTTAACGAGACCGTGCACCGTGTCGGCGCCAGCTACTTGGAGGCCGGGCTCACTTAGGGCTCACTTAGGCGCCAGCTTCTTCGGGCTTACTTATAGGGCTCACTTAGAGAGCTACTTGGCGGCGGGTGCACAAGGGGTTCCCGCCGCCTTTCCCACAAGGTGGTCTGCAGACTGCAGCGCTCCGCGAGCCATAGAAAAGTACGGGTCGGATAACGACCGACCCGGACCGACCGATCGGTTAACAGACACGTTGGTGGTGCCGGGAGCCGGAACAAACACAGGGTCTTCCGAAGTGTACTACATTAAGTAGGATCCCATTCGTAAATTTGACGCGTCAGAGTGTTAGAAATCACACAGACACACGCATTTTTCGGTATTTCGCAACTCCTTAGCGGGACGCCCCGCTTGCTCCGTTGCTGGCCTGTTGCCAGAATGTTGCCAGTAGTCATGTAAACACGCGCCCCCGGGGACGCGCTTGCAGATTGTTTAACTTCACATATTAATATTCACATTCACAAGCATACGGATGGACGACCCTCTTGGCGTGGGGACCCTACACGGACACCTAAGAACTGACATACCGGTCGTCAGAGCAGTGGATTCAAACCAGTGACCGCCGACGACACCGCCCGACCACCTTAACCTCCGTCCTACGGCCGTCTCTCGGCGCCTCACACTCACAGGGACTCAGAGCTCGGCCTCACAAGGCCAGCTCTCGGGGCTGATTATTACTTAACATCCCTAACAACAAGTGTGAGATGCACACAGTAGAGAAGACTTTGACTGTGCAGAGCAGTGGCACCAGTGCCGTTCCTCCATGCGGTGCGTTCCTCGTCTAAAAAAGAGAGTTGGGAGTGAGATGTTGGGAGTAACATACGGCCATCTCACCGGACACCGCTTGCTCTTTCCAGAAAACCGCCGCATACACACACACCGGATCATCTCTGCCTGTCCTCCGACTCGCACACCAACCCAACCGTTACATGTGAGTAGCACCGACGTCACATACGCGCCGAACCCTCAATACACCTCCAAGGATCATGCTTCACATTTTGTGCACTCTGCGCACAAGAGCTCACAGCCCGGTCCGTACGTTCTCGGAACGTTCTCGGAAAGTTCTCGGGCACGATCCGTTCCGCGGCATGCACACGCAGTCTGCTTCAGTCCTGGTCCACGACCCGCTTCTTGATCCGAGCGACGAAGGCCTTGGCGAGATTTTGGCGCACCAAGCTCTGGATCTTGATCACGCAGATGCGGCGCACCGCCGAGAGGAGCACCGCCTTGAAGAACGAGAGGAACTCGCCCAGTTGCAGATCTCCGTCGCCAGATGTGTCCATCTTTTTGACGAGCTGCAGGATCTTTTCGGTGGTGGGCAGCGGCAGGCCCATCTTCTCGGCAATGCTCTGAACGAGCAGCACGCTCTCCGTGTGGTCGATGGCCCCTGAGCCGTCCACGTCGACCTCGGTAAAGGCCTTTCGCGCGTACCTGAAAAGGGGAGGACGAGGGAGACACTGAGCCTAATGAGGGAGGCACTCAGCCTAATGCGGGAGGCACTCAGCCTAATGAGGGAGGCACTCAGCCTAATGAGGGAGGCACTCAGCCTAATGAGGGAGGCACTCAGCCTAATGAGGGAGGACGAGGGCGGCACTCGAGCAAGCAATGCGTGGCGACAAGCAAGAGATTCAGCGACGTCCATCGAGAATCAGCCACGTCCATCGAGAATCAGCCACGTCCATTGAGAATCATCGGCGGCAATCAACGATCATCATCCGAGGCAATCAAGGATCCTCATCGGCGGCAATCTCAACGGCGAGCTCACTCCTTGCGCTCGTCGTGATTCTTGAGCATGCGCAGCGCCCATTGGAACGCCGTCTCGATCGTCGCCGCCTTCTCGGACGCTGACGCCGCCGCCCTCTGGAACGAGAGCTTTCGTTTCTCAGCCGCCGCCTTGTCCTTCGCCGCCTTCTCGGCCGCCGCCTTCGCCTCGGCCGCCGCCTTCTCGGCCGCCGCCTTCACGGCCGCCGCCTTTTCGGCCGCTGCCTTCTCGGCCGCCGCCTTCTCGGCCGCAGCCTTCTCGGCCGACGCCGCCTTTTCGGCCGCCGCCTTCGCCTTCTCGGCCGCCACGTTCGCCTCGGCCGCCGCCTTGTCGGCCGCAGCCTTCGCCTCGGCCACCGCCTTCTCGGCCGCCGCCGCCTTCTCGGCTGCGGCCGCCTTCTCCGCCGTCGCCTTCGCCTCGGCCGCCGCCTTCTCGGCCGCCACCCTCTCGGCCGCCTTCTTGTCAAAGAGATCAAAGTCAACGTCTTCATCATCTTCGTCGGCTGCCTTCTTGACCGCCGCCGCCTTCTCGGCCGCGGCCTTCTCGGCCGCCGCCTTCTCGGTCGCGGCCGCCTTCTCAGCCGCCGCCTTCGCCTCGGCCGCCGCTTTCTCGGCCGCCACCTTCTCGGCCGCCGCCTTCTCGGCCGCCGCCTTCTCGGCCGCCGCCGCCTTGCCGGCCGCTGCCTTCGCCTCGGCCGCCGCCTTCTCAGCCGCCGCCTTCGCCTCGGCCGCCGCCTTGTCGGCCACCGCTTTTTCGGCCGACGCCACCTTCTCGGCCGCCGCGGCGGCCTCGGCCGCCGCCTTCTCGGCCGCTGCCAAGAGCGAGGTCAACTTCGTCTCGCTACCGGCAAGCTCCGCCTTCTCAGCGGCGCTCAGCTTGCCTGCCGCCTGCTTCCGCTGGAGCTCAGCGACCCGCGCCTTGAACGCCTCAGCCTCAGCCGCCGCCGCCGCCGCCTTCTCGACCGCCGCCTTCTCAGCCGCCGCCGCCTCCACTGGGGATAGCGCCTTGTCGCCGCCGCGGAAGATGGCGGCCAAGGCACCACCGACCGCCTCCAGGCCCTGCCCGACAGCTTGAACGCCCTGCTGAGCACCCTGGCCTACATTTTGGCCTACGGTCTGCAGACCTTGCCCGACGGCTTGAACGCCCTGCTGCACAACGCTTGGACCCTCGGGACCCATCTTCTCCGCGCTCGTTGCCGTCTCGGCCGCCTTGGGCTTCGTGTCGGTCGGAACGCCGCCCTCGGCAGCCGGTTTGGGGGGGCGTACCTCGTCCCACGTGAACCCCTTGGTCCACGCGTCGCCGTCGGGCTGCACCAGGAGCGGCTCGACGGAGATGACCTTGCCGGCCCACCACTTCTTGCCGTCGTCGCGGCACTCGACGCGCTCGTTGAGCTTGAAGCGCGGCTTGTCGGCCCCGCCGCCGAAGATCGCACCGATGCCACCGAAGAGACTTTGGACGACATTCTTCCCCTCAGCCGACGCCACCTCCCCGGCCGCCGCTGCCTTGCCGGCCGCCGCCTCGCCGGCCGCCGCAGCCTTCTTAGCCGCCGCCGCAGCTGCCTTCGCAGGCTCCGCCGCCACCTTCTCGGCCACCGCCGGCGCGTCCTTGGCTGCCGTCGATGACGTCAACGACGGCGACGTCGGAGCTCCTCCCTGGATGGGAATTCGCACCTCGTCCCACGTGAACCCCTTGGTCCACGCGGCTCCAGTGGGCTGCACCAGGAGCGGGTCGACGGACACGACGGTGCCGGCCCACCACTTCTTGCCGTCGTCGCGGCACTCGACGCGCTCGTTGAGCTTGAAGCGCGGCTCGTCGCCGCCGCTGGGCGCAGTGACGGGCGCTTGGGCATCGGCCACAGGCACACCGATCACAGGCGCTGGGCTTGATGGCGCTGGAACGGAGCCCGTGAACCATTCATACCAGCTCTTGGCCGGCGTGGGTGCGCTCTCGACGCCCACTGCCGCCTTGTCGGCCTGCGCGGCTTCCTCATCAGGAGTTGCCTTATTGGGGTTGCCCCCGAGGAGCGGAGCCGAACTACTCCTCTTGATCGCACTGCTGGGGCTGGCTGGCTCGCTACTGGGGACCTTCTTCATGTCGCTTGCCTCCCGCTGCCGCAGCAGGGGGCAGCCGCCGTATGCACACCAGAGCGTCACGATCACAAACAGGATGCTGCGGCGCACGCAAAGAGGGGAGGGCGAGAGGAGAGGCAGTTAGAGACGCCGAGGGGAGAGGCATTCTGAGGCAGTGAGGGATGATGAGAGATGTGTCATCAGGGGAGAGGCATTCAGAGACGCCGAGGGGAGAGGCAGTGGGAGATGTCATCCGAGGCGGATACGAGGCAGAGAGGGACGTTGAGAGATGTCATCAGGGGAGAGTGACCCGGAGGGCCGTCCGATGAGGCCATCGCGCGTCCTTACCTGAAGAACGTCGCCATGATCGCAGAGACGAGCGCCGAGACAGTATGTGGGGGGTGAACGAGCAGCGGTGCATCGACGAACCGCAGGCCATCGCGCGATCCCTCGACGCCGCCGACCGAGGTGAACGAGAGTGAACCCGGGGCAGCCTGGGGCTTTTCCTTCTCGAGGGCGACCAAGGCCGCCTTGGCCTTCGCCTCGGCCTTCCGTGCGCCCATCTCCTGCCGGATTTGCTGATCGACGACATCGACTAAGACGTCCGTCACGTTGTAGAAATGGTTGGGCGGGCACGTCTCGGGCGGGCATGCTGCGCATCGGCACATGTCGCAGCCGTTGTATTCATTCATCGGCTTGCCGCACCAGCCCTCGCACTCCTTGGTCGGCGTGTCGTTCTCGTAGTCAGTCTTGCACGGCCATCCTTGCTCCGTCGTGACCACGTCCTTGTCCCAGGGATACACCATGTGATTGCTCGGCATCACGCGGAGATTGGTCATCTCATTTTGGGGGACCATCGCAGCGACCCCGTCATCGCCTGTGACTGTGACCGTCACGTTCTCAGGCACAACACGAGGAACGACGCCGTCCACGTGCAGCGCAGGAACGACACCGTCCACGTGAAGCGCAAGGTCCGGAGAGTCCTTCGCCAGAGGAAGGCCTGCAGTTGATGCCATGAACGCCATCGAAAGTACCAAAGAGCGTCGACGCACAAACGGCGTGCACCCTTGCGCCATGGCAAGTCGCATTCCTCTTCGGGACGCTTTTTCTCACCCAAAAAAGGAGCGTGGGTCCGCATGTCGACCTGTTTTGGATAGGTCCACCGAGCTACAAATCTAAGCGGATTGGAACCACACCAGTCCGATCACGGGACCAGCGCCGCCGCTCCGCACAGCACCACCATCACGCCACCAGCACATGCGCGAGCACACGGCCGTCGTCGGATCTACACGACACACTACGTATGCACCTCTCCACAGTACTAGTGGGGGACACGTGCCACAACAGACGAGAATGACAGCCCACTGGTGACAAAGAAGCAGAGCGCCGACAGCAGCATCCCCAAGAGCAGCAGGCTCGCTCAGTCCGGCCCGCCGAAGGCGTCGGCCGCCGTGTGAACGCGGTACAGCGGCCCCGATTGTTGCCGGCGAGGAGGAGGCAGTGACTGTCGTGGCTCTAGTGTCTGAGAGCGCGTCCTCAAGCATTTTCAGCCGTTGAGCCCCAAGTGCGCTGCACCCACTCCTCCTTGGGAAAGGAGGGGCAGCGAGACCGACCGCCAGGATCACGTACCTTTCGCCTCCGCCTTCGCCTCAACTGATGATTTCGTGCTGCCGAGCACAGGCCGCTGATGACAAGTCTCGTCACCGTTCCCCTTGTCAGCCACCGTAGTTTCCAGCCGTCTCGCCAACACTCTGCCGTCTCAGCCACGAAGGCGCTCCCCCCCACGTCGAACTTATAAGTGGTGACCCGTCCTCTCCCACCCAAAACAGCGCGCGCACCGATCCTTCGTCAGCTCCTGCGTCACGTCGCCCTTCTGAGTTGCGCATAGTCTGAATTGCGCATTCTAGTCTGAGTCGCGCATGGTGTTCTTCTTCACTCGAATTATACTTGCGGAGTCCCTCGATGTCCGAAGGAAATGGGACACTGATCCCCGACGCACCGAAGTATGCACGGCTCCAGCCCTTTTCGCGCAGGCCCGCAAGCAAGCGCCGCAGGGCTTGCACCGAGGCCGGGTCATCGTAGCAGTATGGCGCCACGAGAGCCACGTAGTGCACGCCACTCTGAGGGCTCCACCATGCTGGCTCATGACCAGCGCTCGCGGAGCACCCTTGACGGGGGAGCGCTCGTGGACGCACCCAGCATGGATCGATGAGCACGCCGAGGAACGCCCCCCCACGAGCCTCAGCCGGCGGGTAGGGCGGTGCCTCGCCTGCCGAGCCTACGAGCACCAACACAGTGCCTTCGGCTCCATCCTTGGCCTCGGGCGCAGCGCTGATCATCGATTCGGCTGCTTCCACCAATGACGGTGCGCCCATGCGAACCGCAAGGAGGGGCACTAGAGATTTCACAGTGAGCGCCGGAGACCATCCGAGATCATAATAGCCATCGCCATCGAGTCGGAGCTCCAGCAGGTCTGGAAATGGCGTCCGTCGCCAGCATGTGAGCTCAGGGCATACCGCCCGGAGTTTCTCAGCGAACATGCGCTGTGGCCCGCCTGAAGACGCGCCAGCTAGCATGAATTTCGGAGGATGGAATGGATAGTCGGGCGGAAAGTGGACCTGGACCTCAAGCACGGCTCCCAATAGTGGTAGGCGCAGAATGCACCGGAGGTTTTCTCCGTCGATACGCGTCAGCTCCGCCCCATCGACGGGGGGGTCGGTGGCAAAGTCTATGAGCTCTTTATTGATGCGCTTAGTTGCCATATCGGACGCCGGCGAGGCCTGCAGTGAGTGACTGCCTGCGCTCGAGTTTCGCGTTCGTGACTGTAGAGTGCTCGAGTTTTCCTGCGTGAACGTTAACATGGGCCAACGGCACTGGTACTGTCCGCTCAGACAGGATACAGCCGATCGAGCATGTGGCTGGGTCGGTTCAAATACCGGGGAAGCCGGGACACGCGCAGCCGTATGTTTGTGAAGTTAAAACAGGACCACACTCAATACAGTGCTCCCGGTCAAACCACAGTATGGCCGGATCGACTAAGCCGGATCGACTAATTAGGATCGACTGAGTGATCGCCTCCCGGGGGCTGCTCCTCAATCATTGCTAGTGACGTGAGGTCGGTCTCATTTGACGACCTTCCTACTCGCCGGTTCGGCCTCGCTCGTCGATTTGTTCGGCTTGGTGCGGAGATTGCTGCCTCAACGCGGAGATTGCTGCGGAGATTGCTGCTCGTCGATTTGTTCGGCTTGGTGCGGAGGTTGCTGCCTCAACGCACCGAGGCCCCCGAGGCGACCGTTAGGATCGATCTGGGCGACGAGCGCCGCGAATCGTTGCATGCGCCGCTCAAACGTGCCGCCGTGGCTCGCGTGTGCTTCGCGAGGCTCGCCGAGCTCGCGGTCGATCTCGTCCTCGATCTCGCCGATCTCGAGGGGCGCGTGGCGCTTGCCCAGGTGCGGGCAGCCGCCCAGCCCACGCATGCATTCCTCGAGGCTGATGAGCGTCGTCATCTCGTGCGGTCGGAGACGCCACAAGACGTTGGCACAGACGACGGGGCCGTTGGCGTTCGCGCCGCACAGCGCCGCGCCCGGCCCACCAATAAACTTGAGCTCCACGACCCGATTTAGGACGCTGCTGCAGCTGCCTAATTTGGACGAGCCCTCGTTCCTAATTTGGGCTCCGTGCCAAGCGGAAAGCGCGTGTAGTAAGTCTACCAGGCGCTCGCGAGGGAAGGCGTACTGCATCGACACCCAGCGCGCGCCGCCCTCACTGCCCGGTACGGCGCCCTCGATGGCCGGTACGGCGCCCTCGATGGCCTGCACAGCGCACTCGCTGCCCGGCACGGCGCCCTCGCTGCCCGGCACGGCGCCCTCACCGCCCGGCACGGCGCCCTCGCTGCCCGGCTCCGTCGGCATTTGCCCAATTGCCTTCTTCGAGCGAGACGACACGCGCGCCGTCGCGGGCGCACCCGGAGCTTCAAACGGGGGTGCACCCCGATACCAATTCTCGCCATCATACCTGATGAGGGAGGTCATCAGAGGTCATCAGTGGTCATACCAATTCACCCCGATACCAATTCTCGCCATCATACCGTTCCGCGCCGGGAGCTGCAATCTCGCCCACGTCCTCGAGGGCGCAAAAGGCGAGCGCGTCCTGCCCGAGCTCCCACAGCACCCACCTGTCACCAAGCTCCACCAGGAAGCTATTAGCGCCGTCATCAAGCTCCATCAGGAAGCTATTAGCGCCGTCATCAAGCTCCATCAGGAAGCTATTAGCGCCGTCATCAAGCTCCATCAGGAAGCTATTAATGGCCATCCATGGCACTCAGAGGCACTCGGAGGCACTCAGAGGGCTTTCAGAGGGCACTCGGAGGGCACTCGGAGGGCACTCAGAGGCACAGAAGAGCATTCTCACAAGTGTCGGAAGCTCGCAGCGAGCGCCTCGGCCCGGTTGCCAAATTCGGTCACGCTCATTGCATGCACGGTCCGACGGACATAGTACTGCCGCACGCAGCGCAGCCGGATGGCGGTGGCGATGCCGAGCAAGCCTAGAGAGAGGCGCGCGTCGCGAAGCCGAAGGCTGAGGCGCGGCGTGGCGCCCGGGACGGCGCCCGGAGATGGCCTTGGATTGCGGTCGTCATCAGTGCGGTCGTCCTCCTCCTCCTCCTCCTCCTCATCGCGTAACGTAACGATGGACCCGTCGGGCAGCACGAGCGCGATCTCGGTCACGAGATCGCACGTGGTGCCGTCGCGTGTGGACGAGCCGTGAGAGCCGCTCCCAAGCGTCGCACCTGATGAGGGAGGTCATCAGTGGTCATCAGAGGTCATCAGAGGTCATCAGGGTCATCAGAGGTCTTCAGTGGTCATCAGTGGTCATCAGAGGTCATGAGGGGTCATCAGAGGTCATCAGGGGCCATCGGGGGTCATCAGAGGTCATCAGGGGACATCGGGGGTCATCAGAGGTCATCAGGGTCATCAGAGGTCTTCGGGGTCATCAGCCTAGGGACGGCCCTATCGCACCTCCAACTGTTTGGTCAAGTAGCATAGGCCAACTGGGCAGCGTGTACCTGATGAGGATCGTCATTAGAGATCATCAGAGGTCTTTATAAAGGTCATCAGAGGTCTTTATAGAGGTCATCAGAGGTCTTCAGAGGTCATCAGAGGCCATCAGAGGCCATCAGAGGTCATCAGAGGCACTCAGAGGCCATTAGGGGGAGCTGGGCAGCGTGTACCCGTGCGCCGCCAACACGGCGCGCAGATCACGCAGCGTCAGGCCTGGCTGCACAAGCACACTCGGCCCGGCGCCGGCGCCGTGGTGAGCACTTGCATGCCGCGCCACAGGACCGCCGACCACATCGACAGCAAGCACGCGGTCCATGCGCGTCATGTCGAGCAGCACGGCGCCCGGTACGGCGCTGTAACCACTCCACGAGTGCCCACAGCCGAGAGGCCGAATCACCGATGGCCGCAGCACGGCGCCCGGTACGCTGGACGCTTTGAGGAGCAGTTGCACCTCCGCCTCTGTCATGCACGGCACGCGCGCCGCGGCTGTGAACGTGAACGTTCCGCTCGCGTCCCAAATTTGGGAGCGTGGCAGCGCGATGACGCCGCCGTACAGCGCTGAAGGCGCGAGCGTGCGACCCTGCGCCGAGGAGCGAATGAAGGCCATCATCAGCGCCGCGTCGCGGATGGCCTCATCACAGCCCGTGTGCGAGCGCCGCCGGGACGGCGCCCGGGACGGCGCGCGCGCGCCGGAGGAGGTGCCCGGAACGGCGCCCACCGTCCCCGCCGCCGTCCGCCGCGCGAGTTGGATCACGTCGAGGGCGTCGGCGAGGGCTTCCGCGGTGCCCCCCTCGACCCACCTGATGAGGGAGGTCATCAGAGGTCATCAGAGGTCATCAGAGGTCATCAGAGGTCATCAGAGGGCTTCCGCGGTGCCCCCCTCGACCCACCTGATGAGGGAGGTCATCAGAGGTCATCAGAGGTCATCAGAGGTCATCAGAGGTCATCAGAGGTCATCAGAGGTCATCAGAGGTCATCAGAGGTCATCAGTGGCCGCCTCCTGTGCAGCTCGCCTGCTCGCGCGCCATCAGGAACATGTGCTGCTCCTGCGGACGCCCCGAATCCAGCTGCGCCTCGAGCTCGCGCAATCTCGCGTCCCTGGTCGCCAGCGCCGCCGCATGGTCCGCCGCCTCGCTGAGCACGCGCTTCTCGGCTGCCTCGAGCTGCGCCTGCGCCTCGGTATGCTGCGCTGCCTGCGCCTTCCACTTCGCCTTCCAGCTCGCCGCGTCCTTCTCCTTGACCGCGATGGCACTCTCACGGTCCGCCCGCTCGGCCGCTAACTCCGCCCGGAGCGCGACGCCGGCCTCGAGTGCCTCGTCCCGCTGCTGCTTGAGCGCGCTCAGCTCGGCTTCGAGCGTCGCCTTGACGGCGCGCGCGGACCGGTAGCCGATCTCGGCCTCGTCGAGCTGCGACTGGAGCCGCGCGAGCCTCGCCTCGTGCTCCGATGCAGAGGTGCCGTGTTGGTTCCATCGCTCCGCTTGCTGCGCCGCGTGCTGCGACTGCTCGTGCATCTCGCGCTGCAGGGCCATCAGCTTGCGAGCGAGCTCGTCGCGCTCGCGCAGCAGCTGCCCCTCGCTCTCCTGCGCGCGGTGCATCGCCGCCTCGGACACGCGCAGCTTGGCCGCCGCGTCGCGCTGGGCGTTCTCCTTGGCCTCGGCCGCCTCAGCGATGGCCGCGTCGCGCGCCGCCACGGCGGCTTTCACCTGATGAGGGGAGCAATCAAGAGGTCATCAGAGGTCATCAGAGGTCATCAGAGGTCATCAGAGGTCATCAAGGCGGCTTTCACCTGCTCCGTCGCACGGCGCGTGGCGTTCTCGACGAGCGTCTTGGCCTCGCCGCTCTCCGTGGCGGCGGTCGATCGGGTGATGAGCAGTTCGGCCTACCCGATCGAGCATAACGAGGAGCTCATCAGTGGCAATCAAGGTCAATCAAGGGTCATCAGGGGAGATCGCACCTCCATTTCGATCCGAGCCTCGGCCACCGCCTTCTCCCCCGCAACGCGCGCCTGTGCCACTCTTGCCTCCCATTCGAGTGCCGTCTGCCGCACCCGCCGCTCGGCCTCGGCCTCGGCGTCGCTGCGCGCCTGCTCGAGCGCGCTGCGCTCCTTACCCCATCGGCCCACCTCCTCCTTGTAGTTCGAGAGCGCTCGCGACAGCGCCTTGTCCTTGGCCGCGAGCTCATCGCGCACCGCCAGCAGCTCCGCCGCCGACGCGGCCGACGCCGCCGCCTCGCGCGCCTCGGCCGCGGCCGTGGCCCGCTGCGCCTCCGCGAGCGCCCGCTCGCCTGCGCCGAGCTGCTCGGCCGAGCGCTGCAGGTTGGCAAGAGCCGCCTCGCGCTCGGCCTTGCGGGCTGCCTCTACCGCCCGCAGCCTCTGCTCCAGATGCGCCGACGCAGTGCCGCCGGCGCCATCATGAGTGCCGCCGGCAGCGGCGCCGGCGGACGCGTCGTAGGCAGCGCCACCAGCGCCGCCACCCGCCGCCGCGAGCTCCCCCTCAAGGCGCAGTACGCGCTCGAGCAGCTGCGCGTGCTCGGTCGCCGCCGCGCCGCGCGAGGCCGCCGCCTCGCGCGTCGCCGCTTCTGCTGCGCGTGACACCTCCTTGAGCTGAGCGCGCAGGCGGTCGGCTTCGGCGGCCGAGTCGGCGGCGGCGCGCTCGAAGCGTTCGCGCGCGGCGCTCTGGTCGCGCAGCTGCGTGGTCGCGTGCGCGAGCTCCAGCTGCAGCTGCTTCTTGAGCTGCTGCGCCGAGCCCACCGTCTCCTCGAGCTCGGCCATCCGATCCTCGTACACCTGGCGCAGCGACGTCTCGATCTCGGCGCGCTCGACCTCGAGGGAGGCTCCGGCGCGCCCGCGGGTCGCAACGAGCTTCCGCTTCTCCTCGAGCGTCGTCTCGTGCAGCTGCTTGAGCTCGGCATACCGCATCTCCACCTGCTTCAACCGCCCGTTGGTCTTGACGAGGAGCGAGACCAGCTCGGCCTTGGGCACGCTCTCAAACGCCTTGGCGGCTGCGCTGGCGTCGGCCGCGCTCGGCGTGGCGCTCGGCGCGCTCGCCGAAGGTGCCGACGGCGGCGGCCTTGAGGCCATCGCTGCCTCTGGCTTCTCCGCGTCCTTTTCCTTATCGCTGCTACTGCTACTGATGCGGCGTAAGGCGGCGAGCTTGTCGATCTGCTCGTCGACCTTGGCCATCTTTTCGTCGACGGTCGCGGCCACGCGTAGAGCGACCGCATTAGTCCTTTCTCTTACGCGGTCCAGCATATCCGGATATGTTCGCTTTTCTAATGACTAGTCAAGTCAAGCAATTCAAGTCATGTCTTCCGAAACACACATAGGCTTCCGTATGCTTGTCTGTTGTTATGTATAGACTTGACTTGACAACACGGAAGCGGCACATGTTCTATGTAGCAAAAAGGGGGGGACATGTACATGTATCGGATACACGAACAGTAGCCTCACCCACATTACACTCATCACTCTATCCCCGGTCTATGTTGTTATGCTCTGCATCTTCTCAAGTTCCGTTCTTTCGCGCCATTTCGTCAGCTGAGGTAAACTTCCAAGCCATTTTGGTCTTTGGCTGCAGTCTCGTGAGGCGGAGGCGAGCGTCACACCCTGCAAGCCTGTGAGCCTCGGCACGCCAATTCCCCGCTGCCCAGGCAGGTCCTTGACTCACGTGCGCCACACCGCATGCCCCCCTCCCGCCGTCCGCAGACGGCCGTCCCATGGATTTCATCTCTAGCACCTACGACTCGGCGGTGAGCGCCGTCCATGCGACACCGGCTGAAGAGTTGTACACCTCTGTGTTCGGCGACACGCCGTTCAGCACCTTTATGACAGAATGGTTCCCGCTGAGCTTGACGGTCATCCTGCCCGTGTTCTGCATCCTGATCTCGCTCATTTGCCTCCCCTTCGAGAAGAAAAGCCTGCCACGTGGCATCCGCGTGATGAAGAAAATCGGGATGACCATCCGCGCCGATGTGCGCTGGGTCAAGAGCATGTCGGAATCGAAGATGAGGAGGATTCCGAAGGATCTCAAGGGCACGAAGATCTCGCCCGTCAAGGGCAAGGCGGAGGAGGAGGCGATCAAGAAGAGGGCCGCCGAGGCGAGCAAGCCAGGCGGCAAGGGCGGCCGCTTCTACTGAGCGTGCAGCACCGCGCGGAGCGTGCCGTGCGCATCTGCGGTGGCGCCGTGCCGCCACCGAGAAGCTCGGCACTTCTCTCCTACTGGTCAGAGAGTGTATACGGTGTACACAAGTTCAGAAGGGTGTGCTCTCTAGTGCAATCGGAATCGCTAGAGGCCGGCTACTCGCGGCCACCGGGTTCTGTTGATCGGACGGGAGGTGAAAATATCAGCAAGTGGTGAATACTAATCGTTTTGGCTGTGTCAGTGTGCGGGGGAGATCTGGTTCAGGTTCTGAGCGGAGTCCGGAGAAAACCGCCTGCGAGCTGCGTCGTTGGCGGTTCCGCTTCCGCGTTGGCGTTTCGGTCGACGTGTTCCCGGACCGGTCGCCAGAGGATCGACTTGGCGGTCGTGCGGGAGGCGAGGCCGCGGCCTCGACGCTCAGACTCAGTCTCGGGAGACTCCGGGCTGCCGGCCCGTCAGCCGTCGAGAGCTCGAGACCGCTCGGCTCGTGCCGTCGCGTCGAGGCGCCGGTGCAGCGTCGTGCTTAAAATGTCGTGCGCGGTGTGACAAGGTGACTTCTCAAGACTCAACCGAGGACAGTCAGACCCTCACCCCACCTGACACCCCACCCTTCAATCCGACCCTGTGACGCGAACACCGAGTCATCGACGACGGCGCTTGTTTGACGCTCAACACAGCCCCACAGCTCTCCTTGCCCCTCTAACTACGTAGTAGCTAGTACAACCGACCTTAACAACCGACCCTCCCATTATGCAACAGCCATCGTCACGATGTGTGTGTGTGTGTCCTCTTGCTCTATGTCTATCGTATCGTGTATCGTATCCCATGACGGCCATCGGCGCGCGGCGGCCATGTTGATGTGTTCCACTGTGACCGCCGTGGGTGCGCAGCAATCGCAACAAAGCGAACTTCTTGCAATTGGTGGTTGTCATTGGTGATGGTTTGGCGAGTGGGCTGGGGGTGCAAACGATTCGTAAAGGATGATATCACACTGGAAGATAACTGCAGGACCATGAGCTGACCTTCGGGCACACCGGCATAGCAATCTTTGAGGGGGTTGTGTGCTGCCGCTTCACGCTGCGGCCAGTCTGCATCTGCAGCTTCTGGAGGGCAGCACACTCAATACACTCGGCCGCGGCCGGCTGCTCTTGCTCCACGCTGTATTGAAACAGCTCCTTTCGGCAGCGCAAGTCCTCCTTGTGCGGCGGCGATGCCAGAGCAGGATCCAAATGCGCCACCTCGTCAAGAACCTTGTTCACGCGCGACGGGCCAAACAGTTGCGTCGGACACATGTGCCATAGGCACCATCGTGAGGTGTGCCATAGGCACCATCGTGAGGTCTTCACCATGACGACAGCACGAGCGTTTGATGACCGCGACGACCGTCCGTCGGGAAAAGTGCTCGCGTTTTGTTTTGACGAATCCTTCAACTTTTTCCCCACGATTTTGCAGAGCAGCACAAACAAAAGTCTCGCCGCAGTCGGCGCGCTGCGTCATCCCCAGCATAGACTTCAGATAGAACGAACACGCATGGCGGATTGGCGGTCTAGGTTCCTACGTCCTACCGTGGTGGCTGGTGCGACGTATGTGGACCTGGCCGTGAGACCACTCAATGACGTCGTCGGTCCACACAGCTTCATGGTGGCGTAAGTTGTACTGCATCACGCTTTCGAACCCGTTGCCGTCGCCCCCCCGAGAACATGCAGCTCGTTCGAGCAGCGCGACCGGACCTCCTCGATCATCCGTGAGAGTGACCCCGGCAGGGCACGAGGTGCTTGCACGCCAGCAGGCACTGCAGGCACAGCTGCCGGCATGCCTGCCGATACGCCAGCAGGCAGGCCCTGTGCGCGCGGCGGCTCCGCGAGATCGCAAGCATGGTCTGAGGCTCGTTCCAAAGCCCGGTCCATCCCTTGCACTCGAGATCCAGATCCAGATCCAGATCCAGATTCAGATTCCAAAGCCCGGTCCATCCCTTGCACTCGAGATCCAGATCCAGATCCAGATCCAGATTCCAAAGCCCGGTCCATCCCTTGCACTCGGTCGGCGCGCTCTCGAGCGAGCACCCGACGCATCGCCACAGTGGAGGTACGTGCCCAATTCGCAAGCTCCTCGGCGCGCCGATCGAGCGCGGCCTCGCGCGCGCGTACCTCGCGCAGCGCCTCCTCGGTCACAACTGCCCGGCAGGCGTCCAGATCGGCTCGAGCGTTGTCACGAGCAGCCCGACGCTCCGCTGCCAGCACGGCGGCCGCATGCCCCGATTCCTCGTCGAGAGCTCGCTGGAGCACGCGCACCTGATGAGAGAGGCAATCGAGAGGTCATCAGAGGCCATCAAGAGGTCATCAGAGAGCCCGATGGAGCACGCGCACCATCACGTCCGCTTCCCGCCCGCTCCGCTCGAGCGCCGTATCGAGCGCCACCTGGTGGGCCGCCACCGCGGCGGCGCGCAGCTCGCTGAGTGCGGCGTCGCGCTCCCGCCGTGCCTCGCCAAGGGCCCTCTCGGCATGCTCGGCAGTGGCCACGCGCGCCTCCTCGGCCGATAAAGCACGACGCTCCGCCGCCGCACACGCCGCCTCGGCCGCCTGGCGACCGTCCTCTGCGACGACACAAGCCGAGTTCGCGGCGGCTTGTAGCGCGTGCAGCTGCTGCGTAGAGGCCCGTTCACACGCAATGCGTACGTCGCGGCAGGCCGCATCAACCCTCAGGCCCATCTGTACCTCAGCGTCCGCACGGGCCGCAGCCAGGGCGGTGGCGAGCCGCGTCGCAGCCTCGCGCTCGGCATGGCGCTCAGCTGCCTCGAGCCGCCGCTCGAGTGCCTCCACCGCTCTCTCCGCCGCTGCCGCCCGCTGCTCGGCCGCGGCACATCGCTGCTCAGCCGCCGCAAACCGCTGCTCAGCCGCCGCGGTGAGCGCCTCGGCTGCGCACGCGCGCTGCTCGGCGGCCTCGCGTTGCTTCACTTCGCGCGCCCTCGCCTCTTTGCGTTGCATCTCGGCTTGTGCCTCCGCTCTGACCAACTCAGCGCTCGCCTGTGCGGTCTGCACCCGTGTGTCGCGCGCCGCCTGCGCAGCGGCCGTTTCGGCCTTGGCCTTCTCGAGCGCATCGGCGAGCTCCGTCCGTAACCGTCGTCGCTCCGCCTTCCATTGCGATTCGGCCTCCGCCACCGCCTCCGCCACCGCCTCCGCCACCGCCGTGCTTAGCCGGCTATCCCGTTGCTGCTGTAGCTGCTGTAGCTGCTGTGGCTGCTGTAGCTGCAGTTGCTGCTGCTGCAGTTGCTGCTGCTGCAGTTGCTGCTGCTGCAGTTGCTGCTGCCATCGAGCAGCCTCTAAGTCACGGCGCGCCTCGTCGGCAATCCGTGCCGCCTCAGCACGTGCCCTCGCCTCCTTGCAAGCCTCGTCTGATGCGCGTCGCGCCTCGTCCGTCGCGCGTCGCGCCTCGTCCGTCGCGCGTCGCGCCTCGTCGACAGCTTGCACACGCGCCGCCTCGGCGGCAGTGGCTGTCGCACGTACCTTGATGAGCTCCTGCTCCAGTGATTGCCGAGCACTCTCCGCGCTCTGGCGGGCGCTCGCGAGAGCGCTCTCCGCGCTCTGGCGGGCGCTCGCGAGGCTGGCCGTGAGCTCCAGCACGCGCTCGGCCTCCTTCCTCTCGCGCGCGACCGCCGTCTCCAGCCGCGCCTCGGCCGCGTCTGCCCTCTGCTCCGCCCGCTGCTCGCGCGCCGTGGCACGATCGAGCTTCTCCTCGAGCCTCCCTCTGTGCTCGTCCGCGGCACGTAACGCCTCCGTGGACTGCGCCCGTGCCGCCTCGAGCTGCACGCGCACCGCCTCGAGCTGCACGCGCACCGCCTCGGCTTGCTTCTCCGCCGCGCGTACCGCCTCGGCCGCCTCCGACGCCGCGGCCGCCGCTTGTTCCGTCACGAGAGTGGTACGCTCGTCGGCGGCGTGCCGTTGCTCATCCAGCCGTTGGATCCTCTCGTGCAACTGCCGTTGCTGCTGCCGCCACTGAGATTCAACCTCCCGCAACTGAGATTCAACCTCCGCTTGGCGCGCCTCGGCCTCCGCCTGCCGCTCCGCTGCCCGCGCGGCCGCACGATGCGCGTCGCTTAGGCTGCTCTCGAGCCGCGATCTCGAGGCAATCTCGATCTCGAGGCTGCTCTCGAGCCGCGTACGTTCCGCCCTCGCCTCGGCCCATTCCGCCTCGTGCTTAATCAGCCGCTGCTCCTCCGCCGCTGCACGCTCGACACGTGCAGCCTCGTGCTCCTCGCGCACCTCCGCGCACGCGGCCACGGCAGCCGCCGTCGCGCGCGCGAGAGCAAGGCTCTTTTGCGCTTCGAGGGTTTCTCTGGAGCGGCGGTGGGCCTGACACTCCGCGCGGAGGGCAGCTTGCAAGTCGTCCCTCGCTACCTCAGCCGCCTCCCGTGCCTCCTCCGCTGCCTGCATCGCCGCCTCGGCCTCCCCAAGCTGCGCGAGGGCCTCGTCTCGATCCGCCAAGGCTCGCGCGACCTGTGCCTCGGACTCCCGTGCCATCGCCCTCTGCTCGGCTGCCCTCTGCTCCTCCGCCGCCGCCCTCCGCTCACGGGCCTCTTCCTCCAAACGATCCCTCGCGCGCACTTGGATCTGGAGTTGCTGGCACTCATCTGCGAGGCTCACGAGCTCAGCGTCACGAGCCTCCGTCGCCGCCTCCGCCGTAGCCTCCGCCGCCTTTCGCCCGCTCTCAGCCGCCTCCCTCGCCGCCTCCGCCGCCGCCTTGCCAGCCTCCGCTGCCTCCACTGCCTTGCTCAGTGCCGTCAGTTGCGCTCTCGACTCTGCAAGAATAGCTCGCCATGCATCCAGGTCCGAGTCGAGTGTAACGACGCGGGCCTCGGCTGCCTCCCTCGCCGCCTCCGCCTCCTCCCTCGCAGCTGCCTCTGCACCGCGGTCGAGCGCCGCCTTTTCAAAGAGCTCCCGCGCCAACTCGCACTCCTCGCGCGCGGCACGGAGCAAGCCACGTGCGCCACGTGCCTCGCACGCCTCCTCCACCGCACGCGCCTCACTCTCGTCCAGCGCCGTGCTGAGCACCGACATCTCGATGAGCTGGCGCGAGCGCTCCGCCTCCACCGCCGCGCTCAGCTCCGACAGGTCCGCCTCCAGCTCGGTGACCTGCATGCGAAGCTGCACGCTCTCCAGCCTCGCGCTGCCGACAGCCTCATGGGCGGCCTGGGCAGCGAGCTGCTCGGCACGGCGCTCACGCTCACTGTAGGCGAGCTGCTCGGCGAGCGCGGCCACCTCCACCTCGGAGCGCGCGTGGGCTATTTGCGCCGCCTCTGCCGCCGCCTCCGCCGCCGCCTCCGCCGCCGCCACCGCCTCCGCCTCCGCCTTCGCCGCCGCCGCCTCGGCGGCCTCCTTGGCTGCCTCCGCCCCCGCCCGGGCCCTCTCAGCAATCTCCCACTCGAGCTCACCAACCTCCAACGCCGCCCGAAGGCGCGAGAGCTCCGCCGCGAACCGGGCCTCGGACGCAGCTGCCTCCTCGCCCGCCTGCCGCGCCGCGTCGAGCGCCTCCTGCCGCGCCGCGTCGAGCGCCTCCGACGCGTGCCGCGCCGCGTCGAGCGCCTCCTGCCGCGCCGCGTCGAGCGCCTCCGACGCCTGCCGCGCCGCGTCGGCCGCCGAGCCGCCCGCCAACTCGGCAGCTGCCTTGCCTGCGAGCGCCATCTCGAGCGCCTCCTGCGCTGTGGCGAGGCTCTCGAGCGACGTCGCGAGGTCCCGCCGCGTCGTCGCCAGGCCTTCGTCGGAGGCGGTGAGCTCGCGTCGCGAGATCGCGAGCTCCTCGCCGGTAGCCTCGAGCTCGCGTCGCGAGATCGCGAGCTCCTCGCCGGTCGCCTCGAGCTGCGCGCGCGCCGCATGCAAGTCCGCATGCGCGCTGGCGAGCGCCGATCGCGCCGCCTCGAGCTCCGCCTCGTGCACCAGCGCCGTGTCGGTAGCGGCGGCCCGAGCGGCGCCCAACTCGGCGAGAGCGGCGCCCAGCTCGGCGCCCAACTCGGCGCGAGTGGCGCGAAGCTCAAGTTCGGTGGCCTGCAGCTGCGAGGTGCCCTCAGCCAGCTGCGTGCGCGCCGTATCGAGCGCCTCGCGCAGCGTCTCGCTCGCCGCGCGGGCGAGCTGCGTGCGCGCCGTGGCCGCACTCACCTCCTCCTCGAGCTGCTCGCGCCTATGGATGGCGGCGTCGCGCTCACTCATCGTCTCACAGAGCCGCCGCCCGACCTCTTCGGCCTCGGCACACAGTCGACTCGCCAGCGAGGCCTGCAGCGCCGCCTCGCTCTCCGCAAGCTCGAGCTGCGCACTCATCGCGGCACGCTGCTCCTCGAGCATCGCGCGCTGATCCTCGAGGCTCCGCTCGCTCAGCCCCCGCAGCGCCGCCGCGTGCGTCAGCGCCAGTGCTTCGCGCTCGGCCTCGTGTGTGCTCTGCGCGGCCTCACGCGCGGCACGCTCCTGAGCGAGCGTGCGCGCCGCGTCCGACAGCTGCCCGTGCAGCGCCTCGAGCTCAATGGACGCCTCCGCCAGCCGCCGTTCCGCCGTCTCCGCACGCTCCTCATGCTGCTCGAGGGCCGACAGAGCCTCGCGCTGCATCTGACGCACCGACTGCGCGTGCGCCTCGAGCATGCGCGCGCGAGCCTGTTCGAGCTGCGCGCGCAGCGAGGCGGCCTCCGCCACGGACGCCTCGTGCAGGCGGGCCATCTCTGTGAGCCGTGCCTCCGTCGCCTCCAGCTCTCGGGCCAGGGTGGTCGCCGAGCGGGGCGGTGTCGGCGTCTCACCCGAGGAATCCCGTGCTGCTGCGCGTCTCTCGACAGGGCTCGCATCCATCTTCGCATCCATCTTGACGATCAAAGCTGGAGCCGTCGCTGGTACCGAAGAAGAGCACTCCGAGTCGATGCGCCGAGGGGCGAGCGGTTGCTTGCGCTGGCCCAGCCCACGGTCCCGAGCGGCGCGCTGTAGCGGCTTCGGTGAGTGGTTCTCCTCTTCGCCCGCCTGAGCCGCGGGGGCCGCTGCCTTGGCATGGCTGCGCGTGGCCGGGATGTCCTTCTCGGATCGCGCTACGGCGTCGGCGTCGCGCGAGATCAGGCGGCCGTCAGCCTTTTTACTGCTCAGGCCGTCGGTTGTTCGAGCCGCTCGGAACGCCGCCGGGATGGGCGCGCGCGGCTTCACAGGGGGCTCATCGTCCTCGTCGGACGAATCGAAGTGCAGGAGCCGTCGACGGTCGGCGGCGCTCAGCGTTGACATTGGCGCTCCTGCGCTTTGGGCAGCCGACGTGGGGGCCTTGGGGGGCATGCGTCGGCCAGGCCAGCCTGCCGACGAGACGGCGAGGCCGGGTGGCCTTCAAAATCAGTCAAATCAAGTCAAGTCAAGTCAAGGCGGTCCGCGGTCGCGCGCGCGCCCAAACTGGTTCCGGGTACGGGCCTCCACATCTTACCCACCGCGAACAGCGTCCCGGTGTTGGGTGCGAACTCGAAGCGTCGTGTTGAACGAACCCCGTGGCAAGCGCGACCTCGCCCGAGACATGGCGACGTCTTTCACCCTCCACGAGGACGACATCCCATACAACCCAGATGGTTGGGGCCCGACGACAGTGCCCTCACAGTACGCCGATATCCCCTTTGCGCCGTACGAGAAGCGGGCCTACATCGGCCGGATGGCCGACTGGTCGGCGCGCGCGGAGCAGCAGCGCGAGCAGCGCCTGGCGCGCGGCGGCAAGGTGCGCGAGGCGGCGAACGAGGCGTTCACCGCCGTCGTCGACGACACCGAGGGCTTCGAGCTCGTCGACACCCGGCAGGCGGCGCCCACGCAGCAGTGGGACAAGGGCATGCGCGGGCGTGGGCGTGGCGGCCGGTTTGGCGGGCGCGGGCGCGGGCGGCACGTCGGCGGCGGCGGCGACGGGCGAGGAGGCCAAGTTCAACGCCAAGTTCCTCGGCAAGAAGGCGCTGCCGATTGCTCCCATGAGCAAGTGGAAGAAGAACCAGCAAGCCAACTACCAGGGCGCGAGCCGGTGGAACGATCAGACCCCTGTGCGCACGCGCGACGCGTCGGTGGACGTGCGGGCCGAGTGGGTGGTCAAGGGGCAGGTCGCCTTCCCTGAGCTGCAGAAGATGAACCTCGACCCGCCCGCCGGCGAGGACGTGTACACGTGCGGTCAGGTGCACTACTACGACAAGCAGTTCGACCGCATCACCCCCAAGTCGGAGAAAGCTCTCGTAGGCACCGAAGCCTCCTTTTACAAGGTGTCGACGTCAGACGACCCGGTGATCGCGCGGCTGCACGGCGACCCGGCCAACAAGGACGTGCGTGTCTACGCCACCGACGCCATCCTCGCCGTCATCATGGCCGCGCCGCGCTCGTCCTACTCTTGGGATCTCGTCGTCAACCGCGTCGGCGACAAGCTCTTCCTCGACAAGCGGCGTGGCTCGTCGATCGACTTTGTGACGAACATGGAGACGGCCAACGACTTTGGGGACGACGATAGGGATTCGATCAACAACTCGGGGCAGCTGATGCGTGAGGCGACGTACATCAACGAGGCGTTCTCGCAGCAGGTGCTTGTCAAGGGCGACAAGCCCGTCGCCTTCAACGAGCCACGCGGCCCCTTTGCGCAGCACCCTGAGGAGCCGGTGGCGCCCGTGTGCTACCGGTATCGCAAGTTCACCCTCGGCAAGCCGCCCAAGGAGGGCGACGAGGATAAGCGCGTGAGCGTCCTCTGTAGGTGCGAGGTAGACGGCGTGATGAAAGGCATGCATGATGAGGACCTCTTCCTGCGACTGTACGCGCTCAACGAGGTCGACTCGAAGCTTGCTGGCGGCATCGACTGGCGGCAGAAGCTCGACTCGCAGCGCGGCGCCGTGCTCGCCAACGAGCTGAAGAACAACTCGAACAAGCTCGCCAAGTGGACTGTGCAGGCGCTGCTGTCCAATGCCGACCTGATCAAGTTTGGCTACGTGTCGCGCATGAACCCGAAGGCGACGGACAGCCACGTGCTGCTCGGCACGAATGTGTACAAGCCGCGCGAGCTTGCGCCGCTCATCAACCTGAACATGAGCAACGCGTGGGGCATCCTCAAGGCCATCGTCGACCTCTGCCTGGGGCTCGAGGAAGGCAAGTACCTCATGCTCAAGGACCCGAACAAGCCCGTCGTGCGCTTCTACTCGGTACCTACTGACGCATTCGACGAGGCTGAAGAGCCCGAGCCGCTGCCCGATGAGGACGACGACGGCGGCTTCTGAGGAAGCCGCGGCAACGCGTCGACGAATGAGGCCTCAGCTGATGAGACGATGAGGCCGCCGTGGAGATCGCGGCAGAGGGAGAGCGGCGGCGGCGCGCGGCGGCGGCGGCCGCGCGTGCTCGCGCCCGGCGCGCGGCGAACCCCGGAGGAGAGAGCGGTGCATGCGACTCGAACGAGGAGAAAGAAACATGTGTCGGCGCGAGAGGATTTCTTGTTGAGCGTCTTCAAATCGTTTCGCTCTTTCATTGGCTGGACTCTAGATCTCTAAGGCTACTAACGACTTCTCAGTGACGCTTTCACAGAAGCACAGTCTTCGTGTCACCGGACACGTGTCGATCGAAACGACCGGAGCTTGCGTGTGTTGAACAGCAACTCGCGAGAAGGGGGTGTTTCACAGCAGAAGCTACATGCTCGGTAAATTCTACTGAACAACCACTTGACTTGACTTGACCAGCACGCATTAGCCTAGAGCCGAGGAGTTTCGCGTCTGTCGTGTTAACGTTCACAGGGAGGCGTGTTCTCCTCGACGCTCAGTGCCGAGGAGGAAGGGAAGCCATCGACGGTGTGGCGTTGATGTCGTCCCGCGTCCCGCTAACCGAGCGAGTAGCGGCGACCTTGAAGCGCCACGCCGAGGAGCGATGCCATTTCGATGAGCGCCATGCCAAGGAGCTC
>JWZX01001752.1:0-17025 GCA_001275005.1 Chrysochromulina tobinii | reverse complement strand
TGTCTGGTTCCATGATGGATACCGTCCTGTAATCTGGCCCTTTCACGTTGGGTTCACAGCCGTGTAACTTTGGGCGTCACACGGCATTTCGAGCACTTCGATCGAAACCTACTCGCTGTTTTTTTCTCATGCACCCAGTGAGAGCTTTATGAGCACCTCTGGGCAACCTCTGTCCGGCGACAAATGATACTGTGTAATGTGCAGAGCGGCAGGAGGCCCAGGGGCCAGACGCCGCAGAGACCCAGCAGAGTTGCTGTGCAACGAGACACGGCAGTTGGGCTCGGCTGATCCTGAGTGTGTGCGCTCGGGCTCGGCTCGCTCTCTCTTTCGCGCGCGCTCTCTGTCCGAGTCGAGTATAGGCTCGCCTCTCATCAGTCATAGAGGTCCTCGTCGAAGGTACTCGCTAACGGCGCTGCCGCCCCGACCTCGTGGTGCACGCCCACAAACCGGCCGCGCGTCGGGCGCACCACGTCGCGCGCGCGCAGAAAGTCGTCCAGTGTGAGAGGGCGCAGCTGCAGCCTCGGACCCGTCACCCTCTCCCCTGCCTCAGATGCGCCGCGCCGTACTGAGCACATCAACGGCTCCACGGCCTCGTTAGGCGCCGCGGCGCCGTCCTGAGCGCTCAGGGGCGCGCCGGCGGCAGGCGACAGCAAGCAGACGGCGCCACCTCCGTAGGATGCTCCGCAGGGCGTGTTCGTCTGCGTCTCGGACGGCAATCGTCTGTCCGCCACCGACTGGCCCTCCGCCCGGCTGGATGACGCTTGATGACGCACCTCGAGCCGCGCGTCAGCCTGCGTCGCCTCCGCCGCCGCCGCCTCGGCGTCCGCGGCGTCCGCGGCGAGGAGCTCGTCCAGCGCCCGCATCGCCGCCGTCTTGCACAGCTGGTCGAGGTCGGACCCCGAGTAGCCGTCGGTCGCCGCAGCGAGCGCACGCAGGTCCACCCCCGCAGCGAGTGGCTCGTCGCGTAGCAGCAGACGCAGAACGTCCTCGCGCCCCGCCGCCGTGGGCAGGTCCACCTGGAATGAGAGCGGCAGTCGGCGCAGTACTGCCGGGTCGACGTCGGCCGGCTTGTTGGTCGCTGCCACCACGATGACGTGCTGACTCGCGGGCGCGGTGAGCAGTCCGTCCCAGAGCGAGAGGAACTGAGACTTGATCATGGCTGTGGCCTCGTGCTCATGGCCGCGCGAGCGGAACAGGCAGTCGATCTCGTCGATGAAGAGGATCGAGGGCGACAGCTTCGCCGCGAGCGTGAAGTACGCCATCGCAAGCTTGTTCGACTCTCCGAACCACTTCGAGAGGAGTCGTGCCGGGTTGAGCGCGATGAAGGTGACCGAGGCCTCCTTGGCGATGGCACGCGCGAGGAGCGTCTTGCCCGTGCCCGGCGGCCCGTGCAGCAGGATGCCCTTGGGCGGGCGCAGCAGCTTCGACTGGCGAAAGAGCTCAGGGTGCGTCACTGGCAGCAGGACGTGCCGCTGCAGCTGCCGGGCGATGTCCTGCAGCCCACCGATGTCGGCGAAGGTGACGTCAATCTCGCTCGGGGAGATGACGTCGGACGCGACCTCGAGCTCGTGCTCGCGGAGCGTGAGCTTGAGCGGCTTGCCGTCGGGGCCCAGCCTCGGCTTGCCTCGAAGCTTCTCAATCAGCCGGAGGCGCTTCTCGTTGACGTTTGACTTGTTTGAGGCCGTGGGGAGAGAGCCGCGCTCGATGTACCGGTTGAAGACGTACTGGGCACAGAGGATGGCCACGAGCCCCAGTGCGGCCACGTCGACGACTGCCGCCAGTGCCTCTGACACCATGTACGCGCGTACCGGTACAAGGATGGTACAAGTATGAAAACGAAACGGTTCTGTTCGTCCTCATCGTAGAAGCCTAAAACACCTGTCCCAAGGATCTTGCACACCACACACTCGAAGTTCGATTCCGCAGCACTCTGTAAACTTGGTCGCGAGGATGGCGCAGACGCAGCATGGGTTGCGGTTCAACGGCCAAACCTCGACACATCAAGGGCAGCGCTGGTGAGCACAACAAATTCCTGAACCCCATCTCGATCTCAACCATATTGCGAGATTGGCAAATTAACGTGAACGTGAACGTGATCTCCGCATCTCGTCCCATCTGGACATCCGTCCGTCCACACAAAAAATTCTCCGACGCGCGAAGGTCGGACGTGCGGAGGGTGGGATACTATTGCGGTTGACCCCGCAGATCGCGGGCTCCGCAATGACCAAGTTCGGAAAGCGGCTGCTCGCGGAGCAGAACCCCAAGTTCCATGGTCTGTACGTCGAGTACAAGGGCCTTAAGCGCTTGCTCAAGACCAAGTCGGCCGAGGCGGAGGCGAATGCGGCGAGGACCGCCTTCAGCAGCTTCATTCCGGAAGTGATCGCCGCCGTGGGCGACAAGCTGCTCGAAGACTGTCAGAAGATTGCGATGGTCCTGGAGAGCGAGCTGCACGTGCCGTACACCGCCGGTGGTAGGGCCGAGGCCTTGGTTGAGCTCGAGGCGTACGTGGCGATCAACCACCAGGCGTGCGAGAAGATCCTAAAGAAGCTCTTCAAGAAGCTCGAGATCGCCCCGTGCCCGCTGCAGACCACCTGGCCCGGCATCCATGCAGCCCTCTGCGCGCACCGCCGGAGGCTCGAAGATGTGCGACAGCGCTTGTCGCCCAGGCATCGGGCGGCCGTCGAGGGAATACGAGCCGCAGCAGCTCTGACGCCGCCCGTGCAGCCTCGCCGTATGTACATGCCCGGCCTGGCTCGCCGCACAGAGCACGCGACGGTGGTCTTGACCTTCCGGGCGATGACCACGCCGATCGCGCTTTCGGATGGTCTCGAGCTGCGAGCGGCGACGCAGGCGACGGCAGAGCTGGCGGCGGGTGAGGAGCAGCAGCAGCAGCAGCAGCAGCAGTCCCGGGCGGCGCCGCAGGCGGGAGAAGACGAGGCGCAGCCGCGCACTGCCGTCCCGGCTCCGCGGCTGACGTGGGTGCGCGTCCAGCGCCTCACCGCTGTCCTCGTCCCCGGAACCCTCCCGCTCGCCGCCGATCTCGAGGCGGCAGATTTGCTCGCCGCGCAAGCCGGGATGGACGAAGCCGGGATTGACGAAACCACCAGAGAGGGCGCGTCGGGCCCCTATGGGCAGCGCTCGCTCGTGCTCCCCCCCGAGCGCCCTTCGGTCCTCCTCGGCTGCTTCGCCGGGGTCGTGGCCGCATGCATCCTCCAAGGGACCGCCCCGGGCGGTCTCGCGTGGATGATGGTGCTGCTCGTCGCTCTCTACTCGTACTGCGCCCTCACTGTACGCCAGCAGACAGCGTCCTTCTGGCGTCGGCTGCGCACGTTGGCCACGCTCTGCGCCGTGTGCGAGCTCATGGTCGCCTTCGTCAGCGGCAGCAACGTAGTGCGCGCCTTGCTTACGTGGTCGAGCTGGTGTGAAATGGGCGTGACTACGATCCATAACGAATCGCTGTGCTTTGTCGTCCTGGCATCGTGGGCGGGCCAGTGCCTCATCGCCTTCGTGTGCGCGGCGACCTTCGCGCTCATTTGCATGCGAAACGGCTACCCCTTCTACTCTTGCTGCTTCCGGGGCTGCGACGCTCGGCGCCGTCCTGAGCGTCCTGAGCGCTCTCCCGAGGTCGCCATGAATGCCTTCCAAAACACTGCGATGGCTCATGGCGCCGGCAACCTCTGGGTACATGTCGTCCTTTGGGTTGCGATCGTGGTACTCGGCGGCTCTGTCGACGGGCCAGGAGGACAGATGCATCCGGTGTCTTTCGTTGTGGCCGTCATCGCGGGCGCTCCAACCGGCGACCTTCGTGCTATCGGCGTGCCTTACTTGCCTAATGTGGCCTTTCTCGGAGGAGTCGTGGCGTTCTCGCCCCCACCCAGTCCCGCCGCCCCGCCACTCCCGCCGAGGCTGCCGCCCCCCCCGCGCGCGCCACCGCCGCGCCTGCCGTACCCACCGCCCCCTCAGCGCTCGCCACCGCCGCGCTCGCCACCGCCACGCCTGCCATACCCACCGCTGCCGCCGACCCCCAACATCACACTCTTCACACCTCACAATTCACAATTCACAGGCCATCCCGACGACCATGTAGACTAGATAGCTTGGGCTGATGCTCTCTCGTCGGAGACGGCTGATGAGGGAGGCAATCAGCATGCAATCACTCTATCAGCATGCAATCACTCTATCAGCATGCAATCACTCTATCAGCATGCAATCACTCCGTTCGATCCATCCCTACTTGACCTGATGAGGGAGGATATCAGCATGCAATCACTCCGTCCGATCCAGCCCTACTTGACCAAGCTCATCCGACCTCGAAGCGCTCAGCGCAGCGCTCATCCCACTAAGGAGGGCCCCGTGTGCTCTTCACACTGTACCATTCTCGTTCTCGCCCGCTGCGTGCTGCATGCTGGGCGTTGTACCTTTCTGAGCGACATCGCCATTCTACTTCGGCCCGCTCTGTCATTCTACTACGCCCCTGTACCATTCGTTACCTTTCGTCGCGGTGGCCGGTGCCTATGTTTTGCGGTGACCATCCATGTATTCCCAGGCCTGCCGTAGGTGCGTGAGGACGGCGCTGGGGACGGCGCTCCCTCGTGAGACGGAGCACGTCGCACAAGCCACAACCACCGTCGGCTCGTCTAGTTTCAAGTCTGTTACTCTCTGAGGTCTGCACATCCGTGATGCTGTACGTCCATCAAACGTGCGTGTGCGTCCGTGCGCTCCGTGCTTCACTACCCGCTGAGTACGTGACTCCGTATGCACCAGTAAAGCGCGTGTATTCTGTGACGGTCTGACGTCTGCAATAACTGTACGAGGCGTGACGAAACATGCCTGTCTGAGGACCCGGGGCCGTCGCGCGACGCAAATGCGCTCTCTCGCCACTCCACTCGACTCGCGCATGGCACCACTCAGTCCGGGGTCTCGGTACCGGTTACCGTAGCGCTACGGTACTCGCCGGTAGCGGCTACGCGGTACACGCGGCCGCCCCCCCTCTATACAACTATACACTCGGCAAGCGTGTGTCGTGTACCGCTCTCATCCGCGGTCCTACCAAGGGGCTCGGCTCCCAGCCCCTTGCCCAGCCCCTTGGTCCTACCGTACCGCGTACGCTCCAGTAGGAATGTGTGGACTCGACTCGCTCGTCCTCTCGCGCGCGCCCCTATGGATATCGATCATCGAAGTTGGAGCCGCCGCCTTTTCATTTGTGCCGCCACCCCCTCCTCCTGTCAGCCGCGCACCCAACTAGGCTCGGCCTCGGCATTGCCTTCGCCCGCCGCCTCGGCATTGCCTTCGCCCGCCTCCTCGGCACCACGGCTACGCTGCGCATCAAAGACGGAGAAGCGGGCCGTCGAGGGCGGCCAAGCGGCCTTCTTCGGCGTCTTCGCCGAGATGCCCCGACGCTCGAGCAGCTGCTTGAGCACGTGCTGTGTCTCCTTGGGCCCCGCGACCCATAGCGTGGGGGTGTGCAGCCGTGCGGCGTAGTCGTTCCCGATGCTCGTCGAGAACTGATCGCCGACATGCAGGCACTGCGACGATCGGACGCCGAGCCGGCGCTGCAGCTGCAACACGCCAATCGCCTTGTTGCCGAGGTCACACCAGACGTCGGAGCCCCCATTGAAGCAGCACGTGGGCAGCCTCACGTCGGCCTGTTTGAGTGCCTCCTGCAGCCGCAGCGCCGCCTCATCGAGCACCTCACGCCGCATCCGGCGCGAGCCGCTGCCGTTGGGCACGCGTGACTTGGCGGCCGCCCCGCCTGGGATGATCCCCACAGCGCGCTCCTTGCGCACCACGTTGCATCGTAGCCCAAGCTCCTTGGCGGTGGCTCGTAGGCTCGCCTGATGAGGGAGACCATCAGCATACCATCAGCATGCAATCAGCGATGCAATCAGAGCTCCTTGGCGGTCGCTCGTAGACTCGCCTCGGCCAGGTCGAGCACTGATGAGGGAGGCAATCAGCATCCACTCAGAGGCTCGTAGACTCGCCTCGGCCAGGTCGAGCACCGCCGACGCCTCCGCCTCATCCCAGCCCGCCTCCTCATTCCACCCGTCGGCCGCCTCGCGCAGCCGCACCTCGCCTCGTCCGTCGGCGGCCGCCACCTCGGCGCTCACGCGTACCTGTGGGGAGGGGGCAGGCGCCGTGGTGAGCACTTGCATGCGGCCGCAACCTCGGCGCTCACGCGTACCGCCTCAAACAGGTAGTTACACTCGCCACCCACTACAAAGAAGCGCTCGAGCGCCGTGTCGGTCACTTTGTGCACCGCCAGGTAGTGGAGCAGCCCATCGAGCCGCGTCTCGTACTTCTCAGGCGCGCCCTTGTACCCCGCCGCTGTGACGAGAGCGACGCCGATGCCGCTGCTCAAGAGCTTCTCGATGTAGCGCGCGAGCTTCTGGGCGTCCGACTGCGCAAAGTTCTTGCCGTCGGCATAGAGGGTCTCGTCGCCGTCGAAGGAGATGAACTGGAGCCCGGCCGCCGACGAGAAGATCTGCGCCAGGTTGAGAATGTGCCTCACCTCATCCTCACTCGGTGGCACGTGCGTCCGGCGCGTGAGCGCGTACTTGGCGTCGTACACGCCAAAGGCCTCGACGAGCGCAAGCGGCGTGTGCATGCGGCCAATCGAAGGCACGAGCCGCTGCAGCCGCGAGCCCTCACTCTTGCTCAGGTGCTCCGCCACGAGGGTCTCGACCATGGACATCGTGCCCGTCACCGATTCGGCGAACGAATCGGCGAGCACAAACGAATGGCGCAGCAGGCCCGCGATGAAGCGGATGAAGCCGTCTGAGGAGCTCGGGTCGTAGGTGGAGAGGTTACGCGAGGGCGGCGCGGCGCTCGTGGAAGACGGCGGCGGCGGCGGCGGCGCCGCCGCGCTTGCTTTCATGGCGCTGCGCGAAGTCAGTTTCGGCGTAAAAGGCGGTGTGAACACTGCGTGAACCAGGCGTGTGAAATGTGTGTGAACAGGCATGGCACGCAACGCGGCCCCCGGAACGACGGCAGGTCTCCCCACAGGGAATCGCTGCGCGCGTTTCTCACCCACGGTGTCTCTTCGAGCACTGACAGCGCCGGGCGGCGCGTCCCCAAGCTTGGCTCGTGCTGGGGGGGATTTGATTGCAACAACCCATCGTACGCAGCGCCCGGCCACTACCGTGCCTTTCGCGCCTTCATGGTGCGCCATGGGTCGGCGCTCGGGATTCCCCCGGAGGAGACCCTCGCGACGACGCGGGGCTGGGACGCGCTCATCGCGGGCTCGTACGCGCTGCTCGACGACGCGCAGTGCGAGAGCAGCGGTCTCGTTCCGAACTGGTGGCAGCCCGCAGGCCCCGAGCGCTGAGGACCTCTGATTGACTCTGATGGCCACTCATTACGATTGAGTGCGTCCCTCATCAGGTGGCAGCCCGCAGGCCCCGAGCGACCCCGAGGCCTCCCTGGGTGCAACGCTTCTGGAACGGCGGCAGACGAATTTGGTGCCGAGGCGGCGCGCGCTACGTGGCGTGTGGTGCTCGACGCCCTATGGTCGTCAAGCCCCGATGCGAGCCGCTTTGCCGCCCGCGTGACACGCCAGCTCACCGCGCGCTTTGACCAGAGCGCACCGGGCCACACGGGCTTTCAGAATCTGGAGATCGACCCGAGCTGCACGGCGGTGACGAGCGTGCACTCGGACTGGTACTGGAACGCTTTCATCTTCGGGCCGCTCTCCACGGCGCTCGTGCTCCCGCTGCCCGCCGGCGCCGGCGCCACGCCCGTCGAGCATCGCGAGCAGCAGCAGCACGAGCGTCGACAGCAGCAGGCGCTTGATACGCTCGCGGAGCGTGCCGCTTCAATGGCGATCTCGTCGTACTTTTCGGGAGCGTGGATCACGATCACGACGCTGACGCTCAACGGCGACCTCGCGCGCGCGTGTGCGCGCCTCTTTGCGGGCGACCGCGGCGCGTGCCCCGCCGAGCGACGCCTGATGCCGACCGGCTGGGCCAAGCGCAAGGACACCAATCCTTTCAAGCGAGCCAGTGCCAGACGGATGCTCAATGAGACAGCGGTGTACCAAGGAAGGTAAAAGGAGCCACCGTTTTCGGTTCATGGTGGTACCGGTACGTGTGAGTGAAGTGGTTGTTGAGTTCATGAGTTACACAGGCCGGCTGCGTGTTGTGTTAACGTTCACAGCTCCCAAACTGGTCGGTACCTTGTGTGTCGATTCAACTGACCCTTTCGCAAACTGCATCATCTTCCTACTAGACCCCAGCGCAAATGTCGCAACCTATCATTCCTCACGTCTGCGATCACTTTCTTCAGGGGCGCTGCCGCAACGGCGTCAACTGCCGATACAGCCACATCGTGCAGGCTGGGCCGCCGCACCCTGCCGACCCGCGCCGCCCACTGCCGCCTCCGCCGACCATGGCGCCGTTCAATATGGGTCCGATGGGCATCGCACTGCCACCAGTGGTCGGCCCACTGCCACTGCCTCCACTGCCGCCCGGACCGCCGCCAGCGTCAGCACGGGTGCAGCCGTTGCCGCCGCCAACTGCGATGCCGACTCAGCTCGATGCGCGGCCGCCGTGTATGTTCTTTGCCAAAGGAAACTGCCGCGATGGCGACAAATGCCGGTTCAGCCATGTTCTTGTGGCGCCGCCGCCGCCGAATGTCGGCCGTCAACCGTCCTCGGGCGAATCGCCACCGCCGCCACCACCAGGGTCGTCGCTTCTGCAGCCGCCTTCTGTGCCGCCGCCGGCAGTTGCGCCCGCTGCCGCTCCGCCAGCTGACTCTCGCCCGCTGTGCACCTTTTTCGCCAAGGGCAACTGCCGCGACGGGGCCGGCTGCCGCTTCAGGCACACCATCGGGCCGACAAGTGCTGTGCGCGCCGCGCCGCCGCCGACCGTAGTCACCCTGTCGCCGGACCTACCGGTAGTGTCCATCGACGTCGAGTGCGTAGCGACTGGAGTGCAGCACCATGACCGTTCCGTGGCGCAGATCTCTCTTATCGACTCGAGTTGCATGCCCCGTCTCAACCTGTACGTGCGGCCGGAGCGGCCGGTCGCGTCGTACCTGACGCCCCTCACCGGCGTCACAGCTGAGCTCCTCGCGGCGCAAGGTGTGCCACTGAGCCTGGCGATGGCGACGCTGCGCGCGGCGCTTCCGAGGAATGCGGTGCTCGTCGGCCAAAACATCGCCAAGGACGTCGAGTGGCTCGGGCTTGTTGAGGGCGTCGACTTTGGGCAGATGGTCGACCTCGCCGCCCTCCTGCGCTGCTGGAATCCCAATTTTGGCTCGTACACGTATGCGGCGCAGGACCACTACGCGAGCGTGTGGCTGGGGGTCCAACGCACCGAAGCCGACGCGCACGATGCCGTCGCCGATGCGGTCATCTCGATGCGCCTCTTCCACGCATACACGGCCATCCAGCACGACGCCACCGCGGTGGCTGCCATGGCCGAGCGCGTGCTCGCGACGACGCCCAAGCCCTCCTTTGCAAAGCTCCACCCCGAGTTTGAGGGGTGCTGCATGGGCAACCGGCAGACGTGCAAGTGCGGCGCTCCGTTTTTCTCGTGAGAGCCGAGCGCTGCCAGGGGCGGAGGTGGCACCCGCGAGCGCCGTGGTGGGGGCGCCTTCGAGCGCCGTGACGGGCGCATCATCGAGCGCCGTGGCGACGTACCCACGAGCGCCGTAGAGGGCGTGCACTCGGGGGAGGTGCGGAGTTTCGCGTTCACGGCAAAAGGACAGTAAAGTTCCCGAGTTCATGGCGGAGTGAGCGCGGGAACCGCGACGAAACTGACTGAAAGTTGTAAGTTCACGATCGTCGCCGACCAGCGTTGCGTCCCTAGCAAGCCAACGGCAAATTCCTTCTCCACATCGTCGCGGAATGGCTGACGACCTCTCGGCTTGGCTCTCGGATATCGCGACCAAGGACCAGTACCTGCGCTCGGCCGGAGCCGC
The DNA here is from genome assembly GCA_001275005.1 of Chrysochromulina tobinii. NCBI lineage: Eukaryota > Haptophyta > Prymnesiales > Chrysochromulinaceae > Chrysochromulina > Chrysochromulina tobinii. Next base: position 7,107 of record JWZX01001752.1, on the reverse strand, counting down.
GGTGGCCGTCGACTCGTCGGTGCTGCCACCCGTGCGTGGCGAGAAGGCTTTTCCTCCCGCCAAGAAGCCTCAGGCAGCACCTACCAAGGCTGCTGCGCCTCCGCCCAAGCCGGCGGCGCCTCCACCCAAGCCCAAGGACGAGGCAGCCATCTGGGACGCGGATGAGCTCACTCCTGTACCGGGCGCCCCGTCGGCTCCTCCGGTGGCGCCGTCCAATGCTGCCGCTCCTGCCACCGCTCCCAGCAACAAGTACACTGCCAACAAGAGTGACACAAAGCCGCGACACATGCACGTTGAGTCAGGACGCGAGTACTTCAACAGGTGGGACGCGTTCGATGTCGAAGGCGAGGTCGCCAAGCTCGAGGAAACCCCCGCCAAAGACGCGCAGGACGAGGCCGACATGCCCGCCGCCGACGGCCTGCCACCCGACCTGACGGCGGCAATGCTGGCCAAGATGCCAGCGGTCGAGGTGGAGCGGCGTGCGGTCAACGAGAAGAACAAGGGCAACGAGGCGTACAAGGCCAACGAGTACCGCACCGCCATCTCGCACTACACCTACTCGCTGCGCCTGCAGCAAAACAACGCTGTCGTGTACGCGAATCGCGGCATGTGCTACCTGAAGCTGAAGAACTACCGGCAGTGCCTCGCCGACTGCACGGCGGCGATCCAGATCGACGACAGCTACACGAAGGCGTACTTGCGCCGCGGCATCGCGCACCGGCGCCTCTCACAGTCGTCTCAGGCCCTCAAGGACCTCGACATCGTGCTGCACCGCGAGCCACACAATTCGGAGGCGACGGAGCACCGGCGATGCGCACTCATCGAGTTGGAGAAGGCGGAGCGCGAGCGCAAGGAGGCGGAGGAGAAGGCGCCCAAGACGATCGCGGGTCGTTCCGCCTCGGGCAAGAAGTCCTCCGTCGTCATCGAGGAGGTCGACGGCGACGAGGACGATGAGGAGGAGGTACCGATCAAAAAGGCGAGCTCCAAGTCAGCTCCCAAGGTCGCAGAGGATCCGGCGGCAGCGGCGGTGCGTCGGCTTCAGGAAGAGGAGCGGGCCAAGGATGCGCGCGAGCGCGCGCGTGCCGAGCAGGCGGAGCGCATCGGGCGCGAGCGCACCGGTCCCGCCGTGGACCCTCAGGCGAAGGAGGAGAGCGATGCACTCCTTGAGTCCCTTCAGATGATGAACATGGGCAGTGCGTTCTCGCAGGAGTTGAAGCCGAAGGCGCCCGAGAAGAAGCCGGAGGTGCCGCCCAAGCAGCCCGACAAGAAGGAGGCGCCGCCCGCCAAGCCGATGCGCCGCCTTGCGATCGAGGAGGACGAAGATGAGGACGAGGACGAGGAGGAGGTGCCGATCAAGCGCATGCCGAACGTCATCGACGGATTCGACCCGGCCAAAGCGTTTGGTGGCGCCAAGCCCGGTTGGGTCTTCAAGATGGGTGGGCACGGCCTTGGCTACTATCGGGAGGCCGCAGCCGCTCCGGCTGCCGCTGCCCCGGCCGCCGCCGCCGCACCCGCCGCCGCACCCGCCGCCGCACCCGCGCCGGCTCCGACGATGAAGAAGCTCGCGATTATCGAGGACGATGACGAGGAGGAGGCGGCAAAGGCTCCGGCCCCGGCTGCCGCCAAGGGTGGCATGCGAAAGATGGCCATCGTCGAGGACGACGATGAGGAGGAGGAGGCGGCAAAGGCTCCGGCGCCGGCTGCCGCCAAGGGCGGCATGCGAAAGATGGCCATCGTCGAGGACGACGATGAGGAGGAGGAGGCGGCAAAGGCTCCGGCGCCGGCTGCCGCCAAGGGCGGCATGCGAAAGATGGCCATCGTCGAGGACGACGATGAGGAGGAGGAGGCGGTAAAGGCGCCGGCGCCGGCTGCCGCCAAGGGCGGCATGCGAAAGATGGCCATCGTCGAGGACGACGATGAGGAGGCGCCGGAAGCGTCCAAGCCCGCCGCGCCCACCGGCGGCATGCGAAAGATGGCCATCGTCGAGGACGATGAGGAGGAGGAGGCGGAGGCGGAGGAGGTGGAGGTGCCCCTGAGTGAGGAGGCGGCGGCGGCGCTCTCCCGTGCGGATGCTCTACGTGAGGAGGGCAACACGCTGTTCAAGAGCGGCCAGTACGATCAGGCCATCGAGCTTTACTCACAGGCTCTTGGCACCATCGAGGGTGAGTCGACGGCGGAGGTGGAGCTTGCGGCCAAGTGCCTCAACAACCGGGCGGCATGCGCGTGCCAGCTACAGCGCTACCGCGCCGCAGTGGACGACTGCACGAAGGTGCTCGCGCGTGCCCCGCGTGAGGCTAAGGCTCTGATGCGGCGCGGCTTTGCATACGAGTCGCTGGAGAAGTATGACGAGGCGCTCGCCGACATGCGGCTCGTGCAGAGCATCGAGGCATCGGCACAGGCGAGCGCCGCATGCATTCGTCTCGAACGGTTCGCGCGCCAGAAGGCGGCGCTCTCGGCGGCTGATGCCGCTGCGGCCGAGAAGAACCCGGCGGCCAAGGCCAAGGCGGCGGCCGACAAGGCGGCGGTCGAGGTTAAGGCGGTGGCCGACAAGGCGGCGGCCGAGGCTAAGGCGGTGGCCGAGGCTAAGGCGGCGGCCGAGGCTAAGGCGGCGGTCGAGGCCAAGGCGGCGGCCGACAAGGCGGCAGCTGCACAGAAGAAGGCCCCTGCTGCGGCCGCCGCCTCGGCACCCACGCCCCCTCCGCCCGCGGTTGACGCGGAGGCCGCGGCCAAGGCGCTCGCAGCCAAGGAACGCGGTACCGCAGCCCTCAAAAAAGGGCGAGTTTCGGGCGGCCGCCGAGGCGTACCGAGATGCTTCGAAGTTCGCGCCGTCAGATCACACGCACTATTCGAACCTCGCCCTGGCGCTGCTCAAGTATGGCCAGCCGCAGCATGCGGCGACCGCCGCGCGCCGGTGCATCGAGCTGGAGCCCAAATTCCTCAAGGGCCACTTCCGACTCGGCCAGGCGCTGCGGGCGAGCGGCGAGGCGCCAGCGGCGGTGGAGGCGCTGCAGGAGGCGCTGCGTCTTGCGCAGGCCGAAGGCGCCAAGGAGGCTTCCGAGGTAGCCAAAGAGCTGAGCGCATGCAAAGAGGAGGCGGCCAAGGCGGCAGCACCCAAGCCAACAGGGGCCAAGCCCACGGCGGCGGGCGGTGGGCCACATGGCATCTCGATCGTGCCCAACGCGGCCGATGATGATGTCGAGGAGATCTCGACCTCGCCGACGCGCGGCAAGCCGGGCACGATGAAGGTCATCAAGCCCGCGACTCTGAGCAGCTCGGCAGAGATCGAGCGTAAGGCAGCCGAAGTGGCAAAGCGCGCGGCCGAGATCGCCAAAGGTGCGCCCGGCAAGGGCAGCAGCCTCGCCGGCGCCAAGGCGAGCCTGTCTGCCTTCGAGCGCGAGTTCCAAGGGCTGTGGAAGCAGGGCAAGGGCGCCGCGAGCACACCCGCGAGCGTGCTGTGCGACCTGCTCAGCCAGCTGCCCGCGACGGCTGCCGAGATGAGCCGCTTCATTGGCGAAGGGCTGAGCGAGGACTTACTCAGCGGGCTGGTGCTCGCGACAGCGCAGGCTGCCGAGCCGCCCGTGACGGCGGCTGCGCGCCTGTGCGCGCTCACGGCAGTGCGACGCTTCGACATGTGCTGGATGTTTGTGGGCAAGCAGGAGAAGGCGGCAGCGACGGCCGTGCTTGCCTCGGCCAGCGGAGGTGAGCTCGCCGACGAGGTGGCGGCTGCCGCCAAGAGATATGGCGTGCAGCTCGCGTGAGCGAGATACGGCGCGTAGGCTAGGGAGGGCGCGTCCTCCTTGCAAGGGCGTGCAAGGGCGTAACAGCTGGATGTGACGCATGCTCGTCCGTGGAGGACTGGAGGTGGAGAACGATGGTCGATGCCAGGTCGCAGATGGTGCGGTGGCTGGCGGCTTTAGGAGCGACGGTGAGACAGACATTCGCCCTCAGGCGTTTCGGCCCGGTGACTTTGGTCGGTCGTTTTTAAAACAAGCTTGCATGTCCGTTGAGAACTGCGCGAACGAGAAGTTGCGAAAGGTAGCTTTCGCCTTTCCTCCTCAGCGCGCCCCCCGCGGCGGCCCTCCTTCCGGCGCGACACTTTCTGCGGGCACTGGGGCGGGTGCGAAGTGGAGTTCATCATCATGCGGCCGGACGACGTGCCGCATCCGGCGCGGTGCCGACGGAGCTCACGCGCCGCGGCTGAATGTGAAGGCCGCCGACATTTCGACGGAGCCTGCGCGGCCGTGCTGGCCGTCCTCGCCGGGCAGGCTCGCCGCGTAGTCGGGCAGGACGACGTCGCGGAAGAAGTCGTGGATCGCGGCCTTGCCGCCCGCGGCAACGACCGCCGGGACGAGCGTAAGCGGCAAGAGAACGAGGAGCGGGCCGCCCAAGTGCTCGGTAACACACTTGTCGAAGAAGCGCGCAGCCTCGGCCGCGCGTGGCGCGACGAGCATCATCATGGGCATGTGCTCGTAGGCGGTGCACGCGCACACCTGCGCGGGGAGGACGGCGTGGCCGCCGAGCGCGTCCTCGCGCAGCGTTGTGAGCATCGAGCAGAGCACCTCGATGGTCGACTGGCCGTCGGGGTGCGGGTTGTAGTGGTCGGCCGTGGACACGTTGAGCACGAGGATCTCGCTGCCCTGCGCCGCGGCGTGGCCCACCGAGTACATGAAGCAGAGCTCGTTGTTCGGGTCCAGGACGCAATTCACGCGGACCGTGCCGCAGGGCGGGGCGTCATTGTTGACCATTTTCGTGAGTGTTGCGCGGGAATGCGGGCGGGAGCGGCGCGAAGACGGCGCGAATGTAGAGTTGACTTACCAGTTACTCGCATGCAAAGGGACACACGCTTTGAAACTGCCTTCCCATTTTATGTTCGCTCGCGGTGAATGGCGACCTCGTCCTCGTCGACCGTCAAGGCGTACCCCTACCCGCCCAAGATCTGCTGCCTCGGCGCCGGCTACGTCGGTGGCCCAACCATGGCCGTGATGGCCAAGATGTGCCCCGACATCAAGGTGACCGTGACAGACCTCAATGAGCGACGAATCGCCGCATGGAATTCAAGCTCTCTGCCCATCTATGAGCCGGGCCTGCAGGAAGTCGTGGAGGAAGCCCGTGGTCGCAATCTCTTCTTCTCGACCGACATTGATGCCGCCATCCAAGAGTGCACCATTATCTTCGTCTCCGTCGCCACGCCGACCAAGACCTCGGGCATCGGCGCTGGCGAGGCAGCCGACCTCACGTACTGGGAGCTCGCCGCGCGTCGTATCGCGGCCGTGTGCAACGCGAGCTCCAATATGTCGCCCAAGATCATCGTCGAGAAGTCGACCGTGCCCGTCAGGACCGCGGACGCCATGGCGGCGGTGATGGCGGCGAGTTGCAAGGGCACCGACTTCCAGGTGCTCTCGAACCCCGAGTTCCTCGCCGAGGGGACGGCGATCGATGACTTGTTCAAGCCGGACCGCGTGCTCGTTGGCGGGCCAGTGACGCCGCAGGGCCACGCTGCCGTCCAGTACCTCGCTGACGTCTACCGCCGATGGGTGCCGACGGAGCAGGTGCTCACGACCAACCTGTGGTCCGCGGAGCTCACGAAGCTGACGGCGAATGCGTTCCTAGCGCAGCGCATCTCGTCGATCAACTCGATCTCGGCGCTGTGCGAGGCGACCGGCGCCAATGTCTCCGAGGTCGCGTACGCCATCGGCGTCGACACCCGCATCGGACCCAAGTTCCTCAAGGCGTCGGTCGGCTTCGGTGGCTCGTGCTTCCAGAAGGACATCCTCAACCTCGTGTACCTGTGCCGCCAGTTCGGCCTGCCCGAGGTGGCCGAATACTGGTACCAGGTGATCGCGATGAACGACTGGCAGAAGAAGCGCTTCGCCATCAACGTCGTCTCGTCCATGTTCAACACCGTCTCGGGCAAGAAGATCACCATCCTCGGATTTGCCTTCAAGAAGGACACGGGCGACACGCGTGAGACGCCCGCCATTGACGTGTGCAAGATGCTCTTCGCCGAGAAGGCCAGCCTCGCGATCTACGACCCCAAGGTCGCGCGCGAGCAGATCTACTCGGACCTGGGCAAGGAGGTCATCGACAAGATCGAGATCGAGACAGATCCGTACATTGCATGCTCGGGCGCGCACGCCATCTGCATCCTTACCGAGTGGGACGAGTTTAAAACGCTCGACTACAAGCGCATCTACGACCAGATGCAGAAGCCCGCCTTCATCTTCGACGGCCGCAACCTCATCAACATCGCCGAGTGCCAGGCCATCGGTTTCAGCGTGTGGTCCGTCGGACAGTCACTCAAGCCTCTCTGCTGAGATGTTGAACGCTTCGACAGCAGAACGCGCGAGTAGGCGCGCGTGCGCCGGCGACGACCGCGGCGGGAGAACAGGACGCCATCGTGAGGCGGTTGGCGTGTGCAGCGTGGATTGCCACTGGTCGGGCGGGCGTCATGTGTGCGGATGCCATTATTGCCGCGCTACCAAGGCTGCGTGCCCCGCCAAGCAGGCAGCCTAGCGGCACGCAGCCTCGGAGCCCGATGGTCTTGCGTGCCCTCACGAGCTCACGGGAGCGCCGCCCGCCTATCAGTTTTGCGGGTTCAACCCGTGGTCAGAAGGGATGTGTGCGGAACTGCTGGATGGCCTTGGCGGGAGGCGCGCTCGCAGCGCTCTGGCGCACCGCACTGACCGCTTGTCAAGGCAAGGGTGGACCATTAACAGGGGGGTTTTCAAAACTGCCACATAACAGTTTCAAAACTGCCTGGTAGATAACTGGTTGAGTTTTGGGGCTGGGTGTTACATCCCAGATACTGCCAGATAATACCCAGATAACTGGCTCCAATCATCTGGGCGTGTTCGCACGTGTCTGCGGAAACTTGACGACCTGAGCGGCCCCTCGATCAGCCCTGAAGGGAAGGAACACTCGAAACTTCCAAATCGATGATTTTCTATTTATTTCTCGCGCACTCGCGTCAAGAAAAAGCGCGTTCGACCGATAAGCAAGAACGGCGCGCTGCCGTCGCCGCCGAAGCTGGAGGGCACGGGCGAAGCGCACACCTACGAGCGCCTTCGACCCGGCGGCCGGCAAGGACATCTATAAGCCGAGAAAATT